>CALNHX010003056.1:0-160205 GCA_940337035.1 Agriotes lineatus
GTTTGTACACCTTCGGAATTCTGTGTCATACTTGGAAAAAGGCAACACAATTCTGTGATAATAGTATGTAAATGGAATAGTTTGTAAATGTAATTTTAGTGGTATGTAATGTACAAGATTTTATATTAATAAAGTCTAAAATGTGACTACGATAATCGCAATTCGTTCGAGTACCCGTGTATCAACTACGATAGTGACTTAAATATAATTAAAAAAAACAGCGATACCGGAATGCGGGAGATTAGTAAGTTCTATATCGCTTGATTAATTAGGTAAATACTCTATCTAGTCGCGAACCTCTTCGAATTGGTACCATTTCGCCTAGGGGAGTGCTAATACACATAACATGGTGTATTTACGGTGCTCCTATTATGTTAAATGTGAAATTGATGCTCCCGGAGACCCTCGCCAATAATGGTTTAAATTTTGAACATTGACAAGTATCTGACGCTCGAATGCGACCAAAGCAGTACTACCAAACTTAAAGATATTAAATGCATAAAATGACATTATCCTATTACACCAAAGTAATTGCACGTGATGTACAACGAAGCTATACAATATTTCGCATGTAAAACGACATGAATTTCGCTAGCATATACCTAGGTAAGTACAATACATAAAGTAAAGATCATTGTGCCATAACGAACGATATTTTCAGTTCAATAAACACCAAAAGGTAGATAACACTAGGTGTTGTAGATACCTGGATCGTGCACAGAAGGATCGCTACATCAACAGCTATGGGGGATAGCTATTAAGATGTCCACCAGCTTGAGTAACCTCCAAAGAGTCAGGGCTTCATCTAACTTTGCAGGTGAGAAACGCAGTCGAGTGCAGTCACCATGGGGAGAAGCCTTGCATGCGAACTATCACATGTGCTGAGGGGCTCGGATTGGAACGGAATTGTTGCTCCAGGTGCCTTAGTCAAGCAACACCAATGCCACAGGCATAATGGATCCCGAAAAATCGGAGAACGATACAGCAAACTAGGACGAGGAGGCCAACTAGGACGAGGAGGCCAAACTATTACGAGGAGGCCTAAATACAAGACGTTAACGAAAAATGTTCTACGGCAACCATAATTTAACATACCAGAGTTGTAATGCGGCCTCGAGTAAGTAAATTGCAGAAATATATATTTATCCCAATACAATCGGATTCATTTTAGCAATATAACACCCATTTCCTATTTCTGGATGGCAGATTCCTCAAAGAACTATGGAAACTATATAATCCACTTAAGTGAAAATTTCCAAAGATCACATGCAGCTCCAAAAAGGAAAACTTAAAAATGGTCGCCGGAAATCGTACTATCAAAACAATTTTCAAAATTGTTACTCAAAATTCCCTAAACAAGGATTTTTCAAAAGTCCCAAAAATTGCAAAAATGAGTATGCAACCAAAGCTACACCTAACGTATGCAGGTGAATCTAACTATATGAATGCATTTAAGATAAGAAATTATCCAAACAATCCTTAACTGTATCTAAATGTAAAATTACACGTAACAAAGGCACAGAGCATATATACGCATATGACATTCATTACTTGATCGAAGCTTATGACAGCATTCGCAGCCAACTATGGCTAGCTTTGAGAAAAGTAAACAGAAGAGATAAATCGATTAATTTAACGGAACGCATGTACGACGTAGAATTAACACTAAAGATAGAAATAAAGAAAGACTTAAAACAGGTATGCACTTTGTCTCCGATTTTATTTAACGTGCATATCGAACAAGCTCTCGAAATCGGGTATAGAAACTGCCGGTATGGAATTCTAAGTACGAGAAGAAGCATTAAACTCGTTGCTTACGCTGACGACCAAGTTATATTTGCTCAAGATCAAGACGACGGATACTGGGAATTAAAAGATGAACTTCCATAAATCAGCGTGGTGCTGGTTTAATGAAAAATGTGACCCCGACCAAAAAATCAAACCCCTATAAAAATTTCCCAAAGTAATTTGATAAAGGTAAAGAGATTACTTTGCAACATAGACATAAAATACGAGACACCAAGAAAAGCAGTGTTACTGTATGGCGTGGAAAGTTGGATTTTGAAAATAACGTAAATCGCTTGAGAATGATCCCGTAGACAAACAAATTAAGAAGTCCTTCGCTTGACAGGTATAGAAAGAAAAAGAAAACTATTTAACATTAACAAGGTTAAAAATCTACATACTGCAACTTATTATAACCGGCCGCGTAGAACGCAAATTAAGAAAATTACGACGTTTATGGACTGGCCTACAAGTCCAACAGATATTTCTACTCACACTACGCAGAGATAAATATAACGATGGGGCGCATTAGAAGAAGAATACGTGTAAGAAGAAGAAGAAAATTACAGATCTCGCAATAGTGGATAAAGTAATAAAAACTGTAATAATTGTAAATATCGTCTAAATTCGATATGATAAAGACGTTGATGCAGGAGAAATAGTCAGAGAACCAAAATAATACCTTCGATATCATCCTCAAGTGGAGATTACTGATGCTGATTCTGCTAAAATTATTTTGACGAGATTTCTAAAGCTGGACGTTATTCAATCACTTGAATAAAGTGATATATCGTCTCACTTGCTCACGACAATAAAACGGCCCTTGCCTGTAGTGTTCATTTTCGTAGTGAAAGATATTGCCAACTTGTATTTCTATGTTTTTTACTGTTAATTAGATTTAACCACTGTATTTCTATACGATCAAAAGGGTGCCGAGCCGACCCTGCTGCAATGCGCCAATTGTAATTGATTTCGCGGGTGCAGCGACAAACGCAACAGCAGAGCCTGCTCACGCGACGATTGAATGGTCAAAGCATCTATCGCTGTTAGTTTCAAGTTCAGTTTTAGTCTTGGGACAGCCTCAGCTGGTCTGCACGTTCTTGCGACTCCAAAATATATGGAAGCGGTGCCAATCCTGTAGTAAATAATTGCTTGCAAATTAAAAGTGCACCAAGACAGCTTTCGTAAGTACAGAAAATGCCATATTCCTCATCTACGAGGTGAGTATACAAATTTGCGCAATACTCAAAGGTGTATTCGAAGCGTCCATAGTTGAGACGAGTGACGTCAGCAGTCATTGAGGTGTTTGCCAACAACCAGGGGTTCCCAGCATCAGATGTACCCATTTTCCACGCATCACGCAATCGTGGTATGGATGACGCAATCCAGAGTTACATAGCAAGTCTTCGGACCCACTTCTAGGTGAAATGTTTGCAGCTTAAAGCGGTAAGCAGTCGCTATAGCGGTGTGAGAATGGCGTTTAAGGAATGCATGTGCCTATGCAAAATGTGCGACTTAATATCCTCCTCCTTCGGTCTATTTGTCTTGTCAGACAAAAATTAATTATGGTTAGGTGTCCAATTGTTGACTTATGTTCTTTACTTTGCGTCTCCATTTTACTCGGCAAATTGTGTCAAGCAAGTTCTCAACCGTATCAATCCATCTTGTACGTGATCTGCCGCGTCAGCGTCTTCCCTCAATGTTTCCCTGAACAATCAGTTTTTCCATGTTATCTGCGCGTGTAATGTGCCCACAGAACTTAAGGATCCTGGCATAAACCATGTTGAAGGTCTGTGTTTGGCTTTAATTTCACTGAGTATGAAGATGTTCATGGGGTGGGCTGTCCAAGAGACTCTCAACATTGTTCTCCAGCACCACATTTCAAAAGCGTCGATTCATTGACGATCTGCCGTATGAATGGTTCAGGTTTCATAATTATACCTAAACACAGAAAATACAAGCGAATGTACAAGGTTAATGTTGGTGTTTTTAGTTATGTTTGAGGATTTCCATATAAGTGGCAGTTGAGTCATTGCTGTTCGGCCTATTTGAATTCTATTAATATATGCGAATATAAACAGAGTCGGACTTAAATAACTACCAGCTTTAGGCATTTTTAATGTTGCGCTCTTAAAGACATTTATAACGATTGCGTTGAAGACAGTTATTTTAGCATTCTGTTTTACGCTGTTATATGTATGAATTTTACAACGTACCTGCGAGTAGCCAAAGCTATATCGCAAGTAGGTTTTTTAGAATTTAGTATAATTTTTTAAACTATTTTATGTTTTGATATGTGTTTCAAAATCAATATATTTGGGTAAGCAAATAGGATTTTCCTGTGTATTGTTTGAAATCAGTTTCAACCCGAGAACACTACAGGGATGGAGCAGGTTCCCGTTGTGGCAAATATTGACACTTTACAACCATAACTGGTGTAATTAAAACATAGTTTCGTGTTCACTGAGCTAGCAAATCGGGCAAATAGTAAATAATTATTCAAATACTAACGAGTAGAAGACGATCAGCATCATGAAACCAGTGGCGAGTGCCGTATCGTAGGGATCCATTCTGATGCCCCTTCTTTTTATTATTTGCACGTCAGACATTTATTATTTTATGAAGCAATCCAATATCAAACTACCAGCTATATTCAACGAAATCAACAACATATTTGGTTGGACTTCTCCCTCTGAACATTTCTAAATGTGTACTTATGCATCAGAAGACGAAAAACAAACTGGAAAGAAAAAAACCTTTAAAGCTGAAATGGTCATTAAGTATAAGAGCTTTATTCTTTTTAATATAAAACAACCTTTTATCTTAGCTTAAGATAAAATCAAAACAAATAAAAAACGCTCGCAACTAATATATCAAAACTGTAACTACAAAAATTTTATTCTGGATTAACTAAAACAAAGTTTGCTAAAACGTTTTGTGAGGGTATGCAGGTCCAAAACACCGAGTGTAATATTCAAAGGAGCAAGCGGATTGCTTATGACAACCGTATCCGAGAGTCTACTCGCATCCAAGTTTATTCTGTCATATCTGAGTGAGGCAGTTATCTCGCAATAGTTTGATAGTGTTCGTGTCTGATGTTATCGAGTGCTCCAGCTTTATATGAGAATTAAATTACAGTTTGATACGGGCATAGTTTCCTAATTACGCCCATTCAAAGGCAGATTGCGACTTTTGCAGAACTGCTTACGTTAGGTTCGCAGTAAGGAAATTTCCAGACAATAGGCAGAGCGAGCGGATAATAATTCATATCAGTCCTAATGAAGTCTAAAAGATCAAAATGACGTGATAAAGTGCGGAGCTCAGTGTTGATTATTGCAGAAATAGGTTGTAAGTGCCGTTCCTCCGGGGACACGAGAACAACGCAGGGCCGGAACTGTGAAATTTGCAGCTTCTATCTGGTCCTTCGCTGCGCAAGCTTTTCTGAAAATTCCAATTTCCAATTTGAACACGCACAAGCTGCCAGTTCAAGGATAAAATAAAAAGAAAACACACTTTAGGTTATTCTTCAATTTCTTCATCAGGAACTTTACTCGCAGAGATGCCGAACCTTTTGCCTTATTTTCTGGGAGATGTTTATTTAAGCAGAGAGAATCATGCTTACAAGCATCGCCCTTACAAAGGAAACAGGAATGCAGAAAATTAAAAACGGAACCTGGAGCATATGGCATTTATTATTCATCTTTGTGAATTTTATATTACACGCTGCAATTTTAAGTATCTTTGAGACAGCGACGACTACGCGCTTATATTACGTATACTTCAGATGACTTATTATTAATTTACGAAACACTACTTTGTTATTAAATTTGCATGCTACTTTACACAATTTCTCACGGCGAAAATTAATTTGACGTCTTGGCAGTTCTTGGATGTTATTATGCCGTATGTTTCACTGGTGGCGTAGAAATTGATATGGAGGAACTACAATAGTGTTCACCTGAAAAACTACTAGAATTCATAATAAAATTTTAAGATTTCTCCAAGCTTGTTATTTTAAGGGTGTCGAGTAACTGGATACTTCGAGAAGTTCGTCATGCATTTGCCATTGTAAAGCGTAATAGCATTTACCTAAATCTCTACTTAAAACTAAAACTTCTTCAGATGCGCTTCACGATTTGTTGAATGCCACATCTCCGAAACCTTGAGATATTTCAGTCGTGCTTATCGAATTTTACTCCACTGCTTCCCAGCACACCGATTATTTACCTTCTATCGTTCTGATAACTGAAATACAGATAGAGGTATTTAAGAAAGGTATTTCTCACCCTCGCTCATAGCTGTGAAAAGAAGCAGATACTAGAGAAGCAATTCATGCCATACGTGATCTAGAATAGAAATATCAGACTAGTTTTAGTTAGCACGATGGAATTAACGTAGGTAGAATGTGCATCTAGTTACAATGGAAGACGCAAGGATTCTGAAAATTGTGCTGGAACTAAGAAGATAGCAGAAGATCACGTTGAGGAAGCTGTGGGAAAAATATGTAAAAAACTGCCAAATAAAAGAGATAATACATCTAACAGCTGCCGACCTCCAGCATATATTTTCAATATGCTCATCCTTTATTTTATACGTTGTAATTTGTGTGCGAAGCGCAATGAAGTTGTAATAATTTAGAAGTAAAACTAAGCACTTTGGCTATGAAAAGGTAAACCTACGTCTATTGGTTCATCAAATTCCGTAATCCGAGGAAACACATGACATTTCCAGGCTTAGACAACAGGTGACGCATAACCATTATCGCACACATTTCTTACCGCCTCGCTTGCCCCTCCCTCATTGAGCTGACTGGAGCAACTTCATTCTGTTGCGATGTCCTTGCTGCTTCTCTTTCCGACAGTAAAATAGTAGTCTTAGATCAGTAAATAGAATTAGCTTGACGTGTACTCTGTCGAAATAGAAGGCACGTAGGTAAAAAGGTGCGTCTAGTTAGAATGGAAAACGCAAGCATCCCTGAAATAATGCTGAAACTACGAACAGACAGCAGGAGACCACGTGGAAGAGAAATATAAACAACTGCTGGAGAAAATAAATTATACGCTTCTGGAAGCAAAAATACGTGCAAAGAGAATGGGTAAAAACTCCAATCCATCCAAAGCTAATTTACCATCAATTTTAAATAGTGCTACTACGTTTAAGAACAGGAACAGAATGTTTATATTCTCATTGCACCATTGCATAAAGTGTCTAGTTGCACACATTTTTTGTTTGTTTAATTATGTACAATTACACGGTAGCATCGTTCTAGAAACCCTCCGCCGAGCCGCGCCGCTAACTTTTGAATGCACGCGCAGAGGGAGCCGTGTAATACGTGTCGTCGAATTTTTTCTCGCGTTGGGCTACGGAAACATATCGTTAGAAGTGCGTTAGACTGAACGCAGATGTGCGCGGGAAGTATTATTTAGTTCCGTGAACAAGCTGCTCGGGAAGCCGAACCGCGCTGGTTAGGTAAATCACAACTTTGTCGGATACCCCACCTCCCCGAAGTGCAAGCTTATTCAATTTGAAATTCCGAATATCGTTTCGCGCTGGAGTTTTCGCCGAATTTCACATCGACAGATGGTCGGGTACATTCAAAAGAAGATCCTCCATTGTGTACAGCTACGCTCTGTTTAGTGATAGCTATGGGAAACTGTTAATTTTGCTCCTGTCTGCGAGCTACGAGCCCGCATTCCCGGACCATTTAATTTGTTGCACCCAGCTAAGTCATTTATGATATTATTTTATGCATGTGTCATTTATAGTTAATTTGTGTGTTTTATGTACCTATAATAAAATATTGAATTTGTCATCTAGAATAAGATTTCGTAGACGGAAACTGTCGAATTTGGCATGTCGTAAAATAAATTTTGGGGCGTATCATCGTTCGGAGTGCAGTAATGCCTTCAAAGCGCTGCACCAGTGCATCAGTATTATTTTCCTCTGTTGAACTATTTCGCTGGGTCCAGCGGCACACCTTATTACTGATAACGAACAGGCATTTACAATGTCACAGTGGTGCTCTGAACAATAATCAAAGGTTTTTCTCAGTACGATCTAATTTGACTTTCACAAGCAAACACATCTGCTTCCAATTTAAAACCCCGCGCATCTCATCAGTTAGTCGTGACAACCTTTTAAATATTTTTCAGTCTTCGAATTTATTTACCTTAACGTATTTAATGTTTTATATAGCAAATAGACAGGGAGAAAGTAGGATTCTTCAAATCTGTATATAATATTGTTCCACTTCAAGTTGTACTGGCAAGATTTTATATTCTGTCCACATACGAGTATATATAACCTTAGAGGTCTGTGGCGCAGTGGTAAGAGCACTGGACGGGCGATCTCAGGTTCGAATCTTGGCTGTTGGTTAGAGATTGGTAATAATACATATACTCTATTTCTTCTTCTTAAAGTGTCTTATGCTTTATTTACATGTTTTTACATTGTACTAACTTATATTACAATAATACTTAGAACTAAGTAGAGCCAGTAGAGCCCTAAACCTCAATTGGTTTGTCTTGGTGCTGCTACTTCATGGAAGGTGGCGCTGATGGTAAATGTAAATATTTCAGCACGTTGACGATTTCAACCCTTGAAAGGGGTGGAAACATCCTGGGGATAGATTCGGCGGCATCATGGTGGTATCCCGTTGCCTTCCACGACTATTTTCAGGCACGAAAAACGCTAAAGTACGTGACCCCAGCGAGATTCGAACCTTGCCACCTAGAGGAACGTGGATCAGTATCCCAGCAAGCTAAGCAACTGAGCCACGCTACCCCATACTCTATTTACATGACCACAAACTCTGCAAAATCAAATGAAAACAATCTCAGGAGACAAGTTTTCCAAGAATGTGACGTGTATAATGAGTATGTTGCCAAGTACCACTTAAAAATGTGATTATGGCCCTCATGCCAAGGTAAGATATAAAGTAAGGCATATTAAAAAGATAAAATGTTAATGTTATGACAGAGAAATTACTAGGAATTGGTTCGGCCAAAAGGTTCAGGGTCATTTCAATTTCCCCAACTGGGGGCGGACTGCTATAGGGATCTTGCGTCCCTCTTCAGCCAATAACGGAGAACAGGAAGGGTGGACAATGGAAAAAAGACTAAAAAAGGCGGAGAAGTACCGCCCCGGCATTCGCCTCAGAGAAGGTACTCTCTTGACTCAAGACAACCCCCTAAAAACCTGAATCAGAGTAGACGGCCATGGGAATCGAACCCGCGACTTCCTGAATGCAGACGTGGTAACCACTAGTCTACAGAGTTCGGTGGGAACAAGGTTGGGCACAGAACTTAGCTGACAAGGTACAAAACTGATTGTAGGTAAAAGCGACAATTTGATCTTTAGCAAATGTTTTCAAAGGTTAAAGTGGCTATTTACGTATACGATACGGATCGTACAAGCTCGAGCACAAATCCTCAGTTGTTTAATACGCAAACTAAAAGTATAGTGAATTATAAGAAAGAAATTCATTTGCAAATCGGGAACTGTCTGTAACTAATCAAAAAGAAGAAGGAGCTTGTTTTAAGACAATCTTAGACAATCTACAGAAAAAATGCCTGGACTACGAGTATAGCGTGGTGTTAGGCCACTGCATTTAACTTTTCGCTGCTAAACTTTTAATAACGACAAAAATATACTGGAGTTCTTAACCGAAAGACTTTTACAGTTCCATATGCAATCACACGTGGACTGAAGTTCGAACAAGGCAAAACATAAAACTGAACCGCGAAAGAAGAGCGCATTTTTATTCGATCCGAAAGTTGAAAACTAAACAAGCGACTTTATCTGAGGAAATATGAATACGATGTCTGGAAGAAGCGCCTCGGAGACTAGAATGTGTAATAATAATGCGGGAGTTCCGCAAGAAGGGAATTTTTGAAATACTCACGCTCTGGCGATTATAATAACGATAATTTTGGGATTAAGGACGGAACTTACTAAAACACATCTCCATACATATTCATGACCCGCGACTGAAGTTATCTAAGAAACTGTCCTTTGTGACCGACTCATGAAAATCCGGCCGCTATCTCTGATAATTAATGTTTACCAGACTCGTGGAAACTATAAACCTTTAAAATGGGAATAAAATGTTAAACTTCGGTGTATTTAAATACCCGCAGCCTTGGCGTTTCATATGACTTGGCCGAAGTTCGTTTCGAGTCTAATTCAACACGAATTTCTTTGCCGGAGTTGAGGCCGGAATATTCAAAGTGGGACGAGATTAAAGGGCCTGACGAAAGTTATTGTAATACGTTCCATTCTTCTTACATAAATTACGCGATACGTGCATTACAATACGGCAGGGCGAGAAAGGGGCGAATAACAAGTTCCTTTCACCAGCTCGTAATCTAATTGTATTTGGAAAACAACGGCTTGCACTACGTGTATGTGCAGCGCATTTTCAGTTAAGGACACGCAAAACGGCAATTTCACGGCATTATTCGCGGGCATTTCTGGCCAACTTTTTGTTTCTCATTAGCTTTCAGTTTGCCTGACGCAAAATAGACTTGGTGTTATCTCTGGGGCGCGGCAGTTAATTCGAGGCTAATTTATAAGTTAACAAACGGAACAAAAACGGCGACTCACGCGGGGAGATGTCACCGTTTCAGGCTTAGTCACACGCTGGAACCGACGTTGAAAAGTTGAGAAAAGTTGGCGATAATTCCGCTGCGTATGTCAGAACAGTAAATCTAAGGCTCTCAGTCTCATACCACAACTAAAACCAGTAATTGAAATCATATTTGCTATTCGCAGGTCGATCGATAGATGATTTAGAAATTATTCTTCTGTTAACGCCACTGTGGAACACCTACAGCTTCGACTTGTTATACGCTTACCACAGTAGCGCCAACTCAAAATCACGAGGGCATTCCAACTTCCGCGTTTGGTAAGTTACGAATTTTTCTACAACGTGCCGTATCATTGCTGTGGCTATTGTCGACGATTTCTTAAAGCTATGAGAAAACAGTTGGTCAGTTCTAGTAACAAACTTTGTGGAAATTCCATATAGAAGTTTAACTGCAAGGTATTAAGTTGGTTAATAATAAAGCTCTAGTAATAAGGGTTATTTAGATCTTGTTTATTGTACAATGAGATAACAGGCAGATGACAGATACGAGGCGTATTTACTCTAAAAAACAACTGCTAAATTTTGTAACAGGGAAACCCCATTTATGGTGGAATGTAACAAGCCTAATGGGGTCCAGGAGCTCAGCGTGAGGAGTGCATTTGAGCCTGAAATAAAAAGAGGCTCGCTCGCGATAGTCTAACCAGTTGCATCTGAAAAGATACAAAGATACTGGAAAAAAAATCCCAAATTCCCTAAGTGAATCTTTCTCTCGACGATGGGATATGTGCGTGCTCAGCTTCAGATTTAGACTTACCCTACTTCGTGATCTTTTCAAGGTTATCTTACTTTGCTTCACAAATTAAAAGCATTTCTATATAACATTCATAAAAATATATTTATGCCCGCATCAGAGGACGGCCTGAACCTCAAAAAACCACGGCAAAAACAATCCCGAAGAATTCTACCTGTTGGTGACGTCACGTTGGGAGATAAGCAAAAACCTTTAGATGCGTACGTTTGCGAAATTAATCAGTAATGATTAGGGAATGCAGGCAATCGATGCCGAGGCTGAGCTAAAATCCTTGTCTGGGTTTTGATGAAACCAAAATGGACAGCTGCAATATTGGCCATTGGTCGAATTGGCGCGTCTTTCAGAACTACGTCGGTTTGTCGAATAAAGAATGGACAACGGGGTCAAAGACTGACTAGGAGTAATCGGCGTTGGTAACGACAGGGACTATCTCAGGACTAGGCATCAATATACATAGTGTCAGCGGGTTCCTTCAAATACATCCGATGCAGGAATAGAAGTGAAATTCTACAGCATTCAAACGAGACGCGGTCGAAATTTCAAATTGAAAGGTACATTTTCGAAACTGGGAATAGCCTACATTGACGGAGCAATAACACTTACATACGCACAAGTTCTCTGCTCGACGATGGCTGGTCCACTGAAGATTCCCCCCCGCCCCCCCACAGCGCTGACTTGGGGCGACAGGCTCGATAGATTGCAATCTCTTCTTCTTAGTGAGTAAAAAAAGCAGTGGTGTCCTCAATTCTCAAACTGACCTAATAATCAACTGACCCTATGATTACATACATCTTTAATTTAGTGTACCTTAGAAAAGGTTTCAATGTTTGTGTAACTAAATATTCTTTTTTCTATAGCACATGTTAAAGTGTGCTTTTATCGACTCAAAACAAAAGGTCAAGTTTTACTTTAACAGCAAGGGTAGATAAAGTAGCACTTTAACATCAAGGATAGATAAAGTAATTTAATTTTCTAACTTTTGTTTAAATTAAATATGACAGCTTCGTATTATCGTAGCAACCCAATCTAGCTACTGACATTTTGAAATGTGATTGACTGTCATTATTTTCTTTTGAAATTGTTAAAGTTCTTGCTATAGAAAAAAATATTGTATTATACACGACGATAAAGTTATTTCTATCCACTCTTGAATCATTAACGTCTCGACTTCGTCTCGACGTTAAACGATTCACTCGTGGGTAAAATTTAACTTTATCGTCTTGTATAATAAATTACTATTATCTCGCCCAAGATGTCGGATATCTCAGTTGTCAATCAGAAACTTGAGCAAAATTAGCCACACTGTGAGCAGTATAGCTACTGTATTTCTAACATTTCTCCAATTCTTTCTATTCGGCGCTGTGTTACACTACATGAAATTACAGGTTCTTCAAATTTGTTAAACTAGAAATTAGTAGACTATAAATTATTTATTATAATCCCCTCTTATAAATTGTCAGTCTCGAAGCAGTAGCAGTGTTAACATGCTAAAGCTGAAATAATATCAATTTTCGTTGGCAATCGCTACCGTAATTACTTCATATTATACGAATGTTTAATAAGCAACACGTGAGATTCAATACCTGGGGATTAAATATACTCTATGAATTTAAAGTAACTTTTATAAATATCAATTCGGAAGTTACGTGCAATATCAATTATTAATGTAATTTACAATTTGCTCGTCTTAGGAATTCATTGCGAAATTGTAATTCATTACATACAGCGTAGCGGTCCTAAAATAGTTTACCTATCCTAATATTCACAGCAATTTAGAGATTTTAAAGGGTCAGTGTATATGTATAGTAAAAAGTAAAAAACTTGTGGAAGACAAAGCTATTTTGTCGATACCCATTTTGGAAATGTCGAGTCTTTATTTTACTTCCAATATCACAAAACGCACCTGTGAGGCTCTTTTGGTAACGCTAGAAAACGAATGTTCACCACCAATCGGGTGCAGACAGATTTAGTATATTGGTTTGGTGAATTGCTGTACCCTATCTGATTGAATTGGTATTTGGTGGTATCTTTCAAGTAAACCCACCTTTTGGCCATAGAAAATCTCAGATACGAAACCAGTTTATCGCTTTACCTTCAATGAGCTTTATTTTAGGCCTCCTGTATATTCTTCACGTTACCTTTGGTGATCTTTTAGTGGACTTTCAGGTGTCGATGCACGTCTCATTCTTGGAGAAAAATCCTGTCACGTGAGTGGTGTATTGTTTCTCGCCAGATTGCAATTATTCTATTCAGCGTTCTTTCTTGGGAATTTATTATTATTTTATTCGATCTACGGTTATTTTTTCGTGTTCTTATGATCGCGCAACAGACTCTCGACAGTAAGTTATTTTTGTTAGATTGTTGGTTAGATTGTAACCGCTAGCGTCTGCCACCAATAGTGCTTCAGGTTTTTATTAGGTTCTTGGAGCCCTGAACTTTTTTTTGCCATCATATCTAAGCTGCTGCTAAGCAGCCAGTCGAAGCACTTCTTACTAACGTCCTATAATAAATCAGCTAAATAAGACTGTTTGAACGTTTGAACGGTCGTCGAATTGCTTCACATCCCCGATTATGAATTCTTCTTTTTGTATTTATTAGTACTTCCAATATTACATACATTTTAATAATATTAAAAATAGCTTGCCAATATAATGAGGGATATTTTATTTTTAAACACCGAAATAATTAAATAAAAATTATCATCACAGCCTGTATCTATATCCCAATTCGTGTATTAAATTGTTTGATTGCAACGATGAGACTTGCCAATCTGATTTAGCTTGATAGATCTTCCCATAATACATAAAATACTTTGCTACTTCAATGTATAATAATTATATAAAAAAAACAAAACTAGCGGATTTTACAGAAAGGAGGCCTAATAAATAACGGAAACCCGTCGAACCTAAATAAAAATAATTAAATTAGAATTAAGTACAGCAAGATATTCGGCAGTAAAAATTTAAATTAAATTCAATTTATTAAATGTAATCCCCTCTAATGTTTTTTAAAACGCATTCAATTTTAAGTGTGTGTTACAATCAATAACCAATTTTGCCAGCATATATTTTATATGCTTTACATATAGCGAAAAAAGTGATCCTTTGCATGTCACTGTACAAAAACCACATATAGTTCCCTAGAGAAAGGTTAAGGTAAGTAGATTTATCCTTCTTGACAATTCTAATTTTATTAAATTCAATTAACTCTATAAAGGACGCGAATTTAGAAATTAGAGAAGGAGTGTCACAAAATTTTAGAATCAAGAATGGGTTAAGGTAATGATAATGACACTCAGAAGATTGTAAGAGATAACGAGGTAGTAGTAGTAGTATCAGTTTTTGGAGAGACTGATGTCAGGCAAGTAGGCCTTCGTAGGCCCTTTTTGCCAACCCCATCGGATAAGGTCTAGGCAAGCAGAGTACCAGGTATCTTATTCCTACTTAGAATTTTGCCGAGACTAAGGAGTTCCAACCCTAGCAATGGATCTTTTACATGCTACACATCGTAGTAACATGGGATCCGCGGTTTTAAATCACTTCCGAATGGTGGCACTCTGTAGAGGTTTTCATTAAGGTCACTAAATACATAAAGGTACCACCATTTCATTCCAAGATTTTGTTCCCCCAAATTAAAAAGGACAGAACATTGTAAGAAAGTGAGAGTGAGACAATCGATAGCTTTACCCCAAATTAAAAGAGACAAAAGATATATGTTTGCACAGTTGGCGGTACCTTATAATAAAGATATGATTTAGTAACCTTAGTTTTCATCCGCATTTTTTTTTTATTTGTAAAAACCTCACCGGGATCGGGAATCGAACTCTCGACCCTTATAGATCAGTAGGCAGAATGCTTAACCACTGAGCTATGGAGTCCGACGATAAAGAGGTAACTGAAAAAGGGAATAAAATGTGAAAATGTCACCAGATAGTAGCCTATGCTAACGATGTAGTCTTGATACACTTAATAAGAAACAAGAATATATTAGAAGAACCAAAAATGACTAGGGCATTTAAGGAAGATGGCAAATGACATAACGGTAAAAAGGCTAGCATGGAGGGAACCGTCGGCAAAAAGAAGAGAGAAAGACCAAGAAAACCGTGATGGTGGTATAAGACCTACGGGAGCATGTCAATGCAAGAGATTTACAGTACTTATTGTCCTTAGCATGCGTGGCATCTGTATTTTGTAATATTTAGAGATGTTTCAAGCAGCGTAGCCGGCAGTTCTTAGTGTACAGTTTTGCGAGCGTTGTCGGAAGTTAGGTTTTTTGAGCAGTGAACAACTGACGAGAGCTTAGTGAGAAAACCAAGCATTATTACGAAGTTTTGAGGAATGTGAAAATGAGGGAGCGCCAAATAAGTTATAGACGGGCCATCATGCTGTCGAAATTAAAACGGCAACCGAAGCCTTCGTACTTAGGGAAACTGTTCCCCAGCGATTCAACTCGGAGCATGGCCCGAGAATACTATAAGTACAGGTCTATTTGCCCCGTGGACTAATTTAACTGCTGGTGGGTGTTTTGGTGCTGCAATTACTTAATAGCGCAAGAATTCAGCTTTGTGTTTAGTTCAAGTTCTATTGCGCAATCAAGTTCTATTCGTTGAAGTTAGCTTATCCGAACTTTGACAAGTAGCGTGTATATCGGAAGTGCGAAATGCGGAGGACTGCACATTACGCGTGTAGCTGGAGTTACATGCATACAATAGAAATGGCGGATTTTAATGCATTAAAGATAATCATGTTGGTGTCTTTGTGACGCTGTTTAAATGTAGATGTAATTCAGTTAGAGTGATTCCATTATTATTTGACTTATAATCATCATCATCATCATATTCAGCGTTCATCGATCCATTTTTGGATATACGCCTCCTCATTGCCTCGCCAGATTCTGCAATCAAAAGTTAGTCTAGTCCTAGCTTTCCCCGCTACCTTCACTATATCATCCTTCCATCTTTGTCTGGGCCTGCCCTTGCTTCTGTACCCTTGTCTCGGTCGCCATTCCGTTACCTTTTTCGTCCACCTATTGTCCTGCCTTCTCATCAGGTGACCTGCCCATTGCAATTTTAAACCTGTTATGCGTTCTGCTACATCCACTACTTTTGTTATGTTTCTTAATCTCCTGTCCCGTAATGTCACTCCTACCATTGCCATTTCCATTTTTCTTTGTGCTATTTTCATTTTCTCCATTGTTGATTTCTTGATTGACCATGTTTCTGCACCATAAGTGAGTACTGGAAGTATGCACTGGTTGAAGACTCTCGATTTAAGGTATTGTGGAAACTTTCAACTGAAGACCTCTCTCCTGAGCCTACCGAAGGCTGCCCACGCCAATCTGATTCGACGGCTAACTTCCGCCTCGTGTGTATCTGCCTTGAATGTCAAAATTTGACCCAAGTAAATGTATTCGTCTGTTATTTCCACCGTAGCATTCCCGTACTGTACTGGCGTGGCATCGTCTCGATTAGTCATTATTTTGGATTTTGCGATGTTGATCCGTAGGCTCACTTTTTGATATTCTATTCGTAGCTCATTGATCATTTTTTCCAAGTCTGGCATGTTTGTAGCGAGCAGGACAATGTCGTCCGCAAACTTCAGGTTGGAGAGGTATTCGCCGTTGATATTGATACCCAATTTTGACCAGTTCAGGTTCTTGAACACATCCTCTAAAACAATCGTAAACAGTTTAGGGGAGATTGTATCCCCTTGTCTTCTGCCTCTCTTTGTTGGTATTGGTTGACTTTTCGTGAATGTCTCAATAGTAATACTGGCGCTTACGTCGAGGTCCTTAATAAGTGCTATATACCTATAGTCTATCCTGCATCTTTTTAGAGCGTTGATTATTGCCCAAGTCTCGACTGTGTCAAAGGCCTTTTCAAAGTCGAAACGGGGTTGGTTGTACTCGTGTAACTTTTCCATAACTTGTCTTATGGTATGTATATGGTCCATAGTGCTGTATTCCTGCCTGAATCCTGCTTGATCTGGCGTTTGGTAATCTTCTAATTTCTGAACAATGCGGTTTGTCAGGATTCTTGTGAGAAATTTATTTAGATGGGATAGCAAGGATATTGGACGGTAGTTTTTTAGATTTTTAATGTCGCCTTTCTTGTATATAGAAATTACCCTTGAGTTTTTCCATACCTCGGGCGTTTTTCCTTCCTCAATGCACTGATTGTACAAGAGCACCAAGTACTGTAATAGCGTTTCTCCCTTGAACTTTACCATTTCGATGGTTATGTCATCTACTCCCGCAGTTTTATTATTTTTCATCTGCTTTAGAGTTGCCATTATTTCTTGTGTGTTGATGGGAGGTATGTCTTCTGTAATATGTTTATTCAGTGTTGCTTTTTTGCTTTCAGTGCTGGAGGGTTTTTCTGCTTCTTTGGTACAGGTTTCTATAGGACAGTTCAATGTACTTTATTATATCTTCTCTGTCCGTCAATATCGTGTCATCCATTATACTTATAATGTTGGGTGTGCCTAGTTCGATTCGATTACTCTTTCGTTATAATCTTTTGTATCTTTTTTATGTTTGTTTTTATTTCTTTATTTATTGCTTCTAATTCTTCATTTGTCATACTTCTCTTTTCCTGGTTTCGTCTTTTTATGAGCTTTCGTGTGGTGTCTGAGATTTTGTTGTTTTTATCGGGGTGACCTATTTTTGTTAATATCTTTTTCGTCGGTATTTTTATTTTGTCCGTAATGTAATTATTCATTTTATTAATGCCGATTTTGGTTGCAATGGAGCCATGCTAGAGAGTATTCTCCAATTTATTATGGTATTCCTCCTGGTGTTTGTATATTGTATTATAATTGATTATTGAATTTTTCCTGCTGACCAGTTTCGTTCTTTCTAATTTAGTGTTTAAGGTTATTCTGGCCCTTACCATCCGGTGATCACTTAACTGTATTTTATTAATTACAGTTACGTCAGTTACTACGTCTTTACAATTAGAAATAATAAAGTAAATTTCGTTCTTGGTTCGTCGATCCGGGCTTTTCCAAGTCCACTTACGATGTTCTTTTTTATGGAAGAAAGAGTTCATTACTTTTAGTTGATGGTGTTCGAGGAAATTAATGAGTGTTTGTCCTCGCTCATTCCGTGTACCAACCCCGAATATTCCCACGCTTGACTCTCCTGCTTCTTTCTTCGCTATTTTGGCGTTGAAATCGCCTATAATTAAGACATATTGTGTTTTATCTTGCTGTATCGCTCTTTCAATGTCATCGTAAAATTCGTCTACCTCTACGTTTTGATGAGTGGAAGTGGGTGCGTAGGTTTGAATGATTTTTAGGTGGTACCTCTTCGATATTCTCAGCACCAGATAGAGAACTCTTGATGAGGTGCCGACTACTGATTTAATATTATTTTCCCATTTCTTGTTAATAAGCATTCCGACTCCATTCCAATTATTGTCCGTTTCTCCTTTATAATATAGCAGGTGGCCTGAAGCTAGCTTCAACAGGTCTTCGTTTTTTCTTCTTACCTCGCTGACTCCCACTATATCCCAATTCATATCCCTCAGTTCTTCTTCTATGTGAACCAATCTATGTTCGGAGTATAGAGAATTTGCGTTTATAGTGGCCATGTTTATTTTACAGTTTTTGTTTTTCTGAATATTATGGTTTTTAGCAGTTTGTTTGCTTGGTTTTGGCGTTGACGAAATACGGTCCCCCCAGAATCCTTGGGACTGATCAAAGTATCGATGTGGGATTCCGTGCTATTAGCACTACCCACCTAGGGTCCATCGCACGTTTTATAGCTCGTCATGAGGGTTATTGCCTTTAAATCGCCGCGCTTGGCAGTTGCGTGTTGGCGAGTTGGTTAAGATAGGTAAGGATGTAGGTGTGTGGGTGGGATAAGGTTGAACATGTTTATCCGTTAAATATGCTTTGGGAATAAACATGGCTCGCGTGGGCAGGGTCGCTTCCCTGTAGTAGACCCATCTCCACCGGGATCGTGGACGAGTATCTACCCGCTACCCCTTATAATAATAAGTAAAAATCAGCTATGGCAAGTAGATAAAACTGTTGTGTTGAAGAATGGCCATTCGTTTTAGGGTTTCATCCTATTTCCTTTGTTCTTTTGTTTGTCTGTTTAAAAGCCAATATACAGGGTGTTACGAAAATATGTGGACAGATTTTATGTGGTTGTAGGGGCATTATATAAGTTAGGAACCACTGCCCGCCGAAGCCCCATTTCCATGCTACACGGCTGTGAAGTTGTAGCTTCTAACACTCGGTGTATTTAAATGAAGTAGCATAAATGATATGGATGAATCACTGATTCAAAATAAGAAGATTAAACCAGATATACCTTGTACAAAGTACCACCCCTAACGACAGCCTTTTAAAGGTCCAGATCAATACCTACTACAATCATACAAAATCTATCCACATATTTTTGTAACACCCTGTATACTTCTCTTACATACATATTGGCTTTTATTTGAGTAGAAGCTTGGAGCATATATTTTCAGTGTTACGAGCCAGATTAGGTCAACTTCTGGAACAATGTTGCGGTGATTTATCAGTAATCACGACTGGGAAAGAGGTGAAAGGTATCTTATTGTAAACTAAGCTAGCTGGCAACAAAAGGGCAAATAATTTAAAAAATATATACTACGATGTCTCATTATAATTTAACGCCCCAAGGGACTTCGAAAAGCACCATTACAACAAAGGTGGAATAAGTGTCTTCATGCTCAAGCGAGTAGCGGGTAAGACACTCTCCGTCATCCCAGCGGAAATAGGTCTACCTCAGGGAAGCGATCCTGCCCACGTGAGCCTTGGTGACTCTCACCTCCTAACAGAGGGAAACCAGGTCCTAATAACCTTGCAATCCTAACCAATCCAAACTAATCCTACCCTATATCCTTACCCTGCAAACGGGCAGCAGCTTTTGCAAAACCAACTATAGGTGGAGATGTAGTACAACTGTACAGCTGTAGATTGGAAATCAGCAGGTGAAGATGGCATCCATCTCCCTCAGCTGCTGTACTGCGATGTGGAAGGAAAGGAGAACCCACCACATTATTTTCTCACTGCAGCTCAATTATAATTATAATTATGCAATTATAATTATATAATTACATTTACAATATGATTATGGCTTCTTTTAAAATGAAATTATCCGGAAGTAAAACAGTCCCGCAATCAGACTTCCGGGCGGAGACGATTTTGGGAAAAACCATGAACAAAATGAAAAGAAACAGAAAGAAATCCTACAAGAAAATAACGACATGGAATGTGAGATCACTGGGTATAGGTGGAAAACTAGAAAACATAAAATTAGAGATGAAGCGCCTAAATATACAAATAATGGGAATGAGTGAAATTCAATGGGCAGACGATGGTGATTTCTGGAGCGATGAATACCGAATTCTATATTCAGGAGACGAAAATAAAAATACGGGAGTTGGATTTATACTACAAAAACAATGGGGAGAAAGAGTTAAAAGCTACTTATTTTACAACGATAGAATGATTTTGGTTAAAATAGAAGCCGAGCCAACAGACCTAGCATTAATCCAAGTGTATATGCCAACCACGGGATATACAGATGAAGAAGTTGAAGAAGTATATGAACAGTTAGAAGAGCTTCTACAATATGTAGAAAACAGAGAGAATCTTATCGTTTTAGGAGATTGGAATGCCGTAGTGGGGGAACAAGGAGAAGAAGAAGTGACAGGCAATTAAGGGCTAGGAAACCGAAATAAAAGAGGCCAACGACTAATAGACTTCTGTAAAGAAAAAGAACTCATAGTTGCAAATACGCTTTTCCAACAACGTACACGGAGAAGGTACACATGGGTTCAACCAGGTGATACCGCAAGATTCCAAATAGATTATATTATTACAAGAAAAATATACAGAAAACAAATTAAACAATGTAAAACATATACCGGGGCACACATATGCACAGATCACAACTTGGTATGCATGATATATGACATAAATCATAAACGAATATTTAAACAGAAAGTAAAAGTAAGAAAATGGGCGACAGAGAAGCTAAACGAAGAGACCAAATTGAAAGAATTCCAAAACACCGTAGAAAAGAAACTTGAAGTAGTTGAAGGAATGGCCACCAACCAGAAATGGGAATATATTAAGACAGCTATTACGAACGCATCAGAGGAGACAATAGGTTATAGACAGAATGAATCACAGAGACCGTAGATGAACAGCGACATCATAAACCTGATAGAAAAGAGAAGTAAAAATGACAAAAATAAAAGTTAATATAATAGACTTAGAAACTTAACAAATAGAGAAGTAAAAAAAGCAAAGAAGAATGGATCGATAAGTTTGTGGCAGACATTGATGACAACTTCAGAAGAGGAAAAATGGAGAAGGCATACCAACTGATAAGAAAGCATTTCACAAAATTTAAATGTAGAAATATGGTTATTAAATCAAAAGAAGGCAAAAACCTCATTGAAAGCAAGGAAATAGCTGACTACTGGAAACAATATATAGAAGATCTTTATAACTCGCCCTATGAAGAAATTAATATAGGAACAGAAAAGGACATAGAAAGTGATCAATTAGGTCCATCCATAACAAAAGATGAATTTATAAATGCCCTGAAAGAACTGAAAACAGGTAAAGCCTGCAGGCTTTAAGCGAAAAACAAACAAACACTTTATACGCACTCATCAAAGAAATATATGAAATAGGACAAGTACCTACAGATTTTAAGAAAAGCATAATGGTCATGATGCCAAAGAAAAACAAATCAACCAGTTGCGAAGACTATAGAACTCTTAGCTTGTTAACGCATACCTCTAAAATCCTAACAAAAATTTTAAACAACAGAATTCAAAATAAAATAGAATTCAATTTGAGTGAAGATCAATATGGGTTCAGACGAGAACGAGAGAGGCAATATTCTGTCTCAGAAATGTAATTGAAAAAAGCATTCAAGTTAATAAAAATGTATATATCACCTTCATTGATATAAAAAAGGCGTTTGATAACGTAAATTGGCATATTATGATAGACATTTTGAAGACAATACATGTGGATTACAGAGACAGAAGATTAATTAAAGAATTGTATGAAAACCAGAAAGCTATAATAAAAATCAACGACTGTCAAAGAGAAGCGAAAATTTTAAAAGAAGTCAGACAACGGTGCAACCTCTCACCTGCATTATTCAATATATACATAGAGCAGGCTATAAATGAATGCAAAGAAATCTGTTCAGGTATCATAGTGGGCGGTGAAAGAATACAAACTATACGTTTTAAGAATGACATAGCTATTGTTGCCCCAGATGAGAGAAATTTACAAAGATCGTTAGAATATATAGATGAAATATTTAGGAAGAAATACAAGATGGAAATTAATAAAAAGAAAATGGAAGTAATGATGTGCTCGAGGACACCAGAAAAATTTAATGTAAAAATTGACAAACACACTCTGAAACAAGTAACATCTTTTCAATATCTAGGTAGCATCATAAACGAAGACGACAGAAGCAGAGAGGAAATTAAAAACAGAATTAGACAAGCTAAAGTCGCATTTAGTACTAAAAATTCATTGTTCACATCCACTAACCTAAATTTATCTATAAGAAAAAAATTAGCAAAGACTTGTATTTGGACCACAGTACTTTACGGATCGGAGACATCGACAATAGGAAAAAAAGAAGAAAGTCTGTTAGAAGCCATCGAGATGTGGGTATGGAGAAGTATGCTGAAAATTAAATGGTCAGAAAGAATTACAAACAGAGAAGTGCTAGAAAAAATAGGAGAAGAAAGACAACTAATAAATACATTAAGACAAAGAAGACTCAGATGGATAGGACACATGTATAGAAATAATCCTTATATAATCAAAAAAATAGAATGAACTAGAGCTGGAAAAAGACCTGTAGGAAGACCCCGTCTTGAGTTCATGAAACAAGTCATCAAACATGCAGGTGCTGATAAGTATACAGCCTTAAAGAAAATGACTTGTGATCGACATAAGTGGAAAGCTGCCAACCAATCCAAGGATTGAAGTAGTAGAGGATGCTCAAGCAAACTATGTTGAAAAATAATGTTAGATTCCCTACTATGGACAGTAAATACTGTACAACCATAGTTTGACCATAAGATGAATTATTATAACGTGCTTTCCATCACATAAAACAATAAATTCAGTACGTATGGCACAGACTGCGTGATAGCTGTAGTACAGGAAAATTTCCACCATCTAAAAAGATAATGAGATTGTGCGTGGTAATATAGTCATGGAGTCTACTAGATTCTTTTACGAAAAAAAAAGGCTGGAGCGTATGTAATTTGTATTTAACAATGTTAAGTGGCGTTTTTATATGCCACGCACTGTAGCGTTATAGCGAAAAATTATATTTGAAACACAACACAGCGTTCGAGTTGGATCCAGCGAAGGGGAAGAAACATTTTAGAGGAACACTCGGCTGAACTCCGTGTAATAGCATCCCATCAAATTTGCCGGAGAAAAATTAATCTTCTTTCAGACTCTTCATTTAAGCCAACAAATTTCATCAGCAATAAAGCGCGGCCGTTTGCGGGGTTAAATAAAAAACATTGCATCTTTTACCCTTCATTAAGCGTAATTAAAATAATTTCAATTAAACTGAAACAAGGTTTCAAGATAATAACGGGGCTTAAAACATGGTCCTGAGGGAGCTCGGTTAATAGTAGAAAGCGAGGCGGAATAACGTACGGCCGACGTACAAGGGTAATGTAGGCGCGTTTACATCCGAAGATCTTTACCTAGGACTCGATTAGGCCAACTTTTGCAGCAATGAATTACCCGCCCTGAAGTTAACTGTAAACTTGTTAATGGAGTTACCAGACTGAAAAACTAATCGCCTATTTATTCCTTCGCGGCGACTTGGACAAAGAACGGGTAAAATATAGCCACGAGCGACCCTTGAACTAGATAGCATTGACATGAATTGATTATCGAGGTCGTGTTATGACAGCGATTATTATGAACGCCCGATCAGCTCTTGTAGGGGTTGTTATATTGACCACTGATATTGAAAAGACAGCTCGGTCAGTTATCCCGACCATGGAAGCTTGAGAATAAGGCAAATTTGGAAATAGAGGTCACGGCATGTTTAACAAATAATTTGTTTCGACAATTAATTTAGGGTCGCCGTGGGCTATGAAAACTGCTCGAGATCTTTCTGGATTTAATATGAGCAGTCGCATGTTTATCTAGTCACCTGTACGACTATATTCGCTCTTTATTTGCTAGAAAAGTCGATGTGACACCTTCTCAGCTTATTTCTAATGCAGCTTTGAAATATGTAAGGTATCGTATGTTACTTGAGGTCATACGCCAGGAAACGTGAGTTCTTATATTGAGAGACGTGAGACTTTTGCATCAAGCAGTTACCACGCTTAGTTAAATACGCAAAACAACAAAATAAATTATAATGGAAAAACTGTTAATTGTTGACAGTACTAAGAATGGGTACTGAAAAGAAATCGATAAAGCACCAAATTCAAAACATGCAAAAAACTTCAATAAATATTTAGGAGATTCTTAGCTATTAATAGCATAAAGAAATATAAGAAATCTGCACTCTGTGAGACGAACTAATATAACGAACATCATGAAGAACATGAGCCATGACACGAAGATATAACCAAGACAAATTAAAATTGATTTTTTTTGTCTAAAACGTCCAAGGAATAATCAAAAACGTTTACCCTCTAGAGGGCTGTGGAGAGTTTTGTTAAAAAAATTATGTTGGCAGTCGTGGTAGTAAAAGTCACATTGGCATTGTATATCTGTTAGTTTAAGGTTATATCAGTATTGTTATTTTAACAAACACAAATTTTTTTATGAATACATAAAAATGTTAATAATAAAAACAACTACAGATGTTCAAATTGATTTCCTTTATATTTCATATACAGTACCACTTTGTGTTCAGTATTAGACATTCCGTCAAAGTTAAGTAATTCTGTAAAAAATGTATAAGTTAGATTATTAAGTACCTTTATACACCACTGCCAACTTAAATTAAATTTATAGAAAATCCACAGCCCTCTAGAGGATAAAAGTTTTTGATCATACAGTACCACTACAAAGAAAAGAATATGATTGTTAAGTTATTGCTAAAAATAGATATACTCTAAATAAATAAAGAAGAACGATGCCATTCATATTACTATACTACTAATCGAAACAATATGACATACTATCAATAGAAGACTAAATAATACACTTTGTAAATGGCTTGACCTGGCTCGCCTGAGTGTGTTTAGAACAGTATTTAAATATACAGTAGATCTGTGCATCTGTGTTCAAGCTGACTGGCACTCGGCTACAAAAGATGCTTTGGTTCGCGGGCACAAGTGAACGCCGTGTGACGTAGCTTTTAAGATGGACACAAGCAGAGTTCTTACGAATCACAAGCAGTAAAATAGCAACCGGTAATCGCCACAATGCAGGTTGTCGATTTTGAGCCAGGAAGTCAATAAATAAAGCGGCAGAGTCG
The DNA here is from genome assembly GCA_940337035.1 of Agriotes lineatus. Classification (NCBI taxonomy): domain Eukaryota; kingdom Metazoa; phylum Arthropoda; class Insecta; order Coleoptera; family Elateridae; genus Agriotes; species Agriotes lineatus. The sequence goes on from CALNHX010003056.1 coordinate 25,677, forward strand.
TCGAGTGACGCTATAGCGAAGTTATCGCCGAGGAGAGCTGTGAAAACCCACAGTGCAGGCCTTACACAACCGGTATTCGGAACTCATTACTCAATTTGGGTAATTCAGACAAAATTTGATCATATGCCAGCGTGTTTGTCGTACACCAGTAGCATAAATGTAGAGTAGAAACAGCGTTTCGCGTGTAGATTTAATTAGTATTAAAATAATTCGAAGTATAAACAGCTTTTACGCGTAGATTGACATTCTTGTTGGTTTAAATGCAGAGTAGAAATAGCTATTTGCTTCGTGGTTTAGTATTTAGTTTTATTATTAGTTAGCGGTGTATTTTACAGGAAAATATAGCTAGATTGTAACGAAATTGGCCTTTAATTAGTAAATTATTGAAGCTAACCTTTTCAGCTTAGCAGGAGTCCCAGTCAACTTCATTCCAACACGGATTTCCCTTAACAACTGCTGGAGTTAATAAGAGAGATCTTTGCTACTGAGCGAGCTGACCATAAGACAAGGCAGACGTAATTAATAAAAACATAACGGCGTAGAAGACGCCTTGTTACAATTCACCTGAAATGCAAAAGATGTAGGGAACAATAAACGCTTTAGTAAAATATCAAAAAGAGCGTACATATGATGAAATGTGAAAAGAGTGGATTATATAAATTGCAAATAACAAACCGAATGCGCATGTCTGCAATATTATTGAACAACTATCTAAACGGAGATGAAGTTGCTCAAAAGAGGAGGACAGGTTGGATAACATTTATAAATTAGAAGGTGAAAACACAAAGTGTTGACGTTGAAGATACAGTTTTATACGAGTAGCAAGTATAATGTATACAATGATGAATTTGAAATAGAAGATAAGGAAGAAATTAAATTGATAGAGATGAATTAACAACATGTGTGGGAGAACTGAAAAATAGATGATGTCGGAAATATACCTGCTCAAGTTATTAAATATGGTGGAAGTGGATTTTTACAACGACTTGGATATCTGTTTACTACGTGTCTTACAACAAAAAACACAGTGGTGCGGAAAATATGGTTGTTCTCTTCATTATCTAATGCAGTAGAAAATATCCTAATTGCTATAAAGAATAAAGTGTTTCAAGTGCACCATGGAAAAAAATAATTAAAAAAAAAGACTGAGAACCGAAGCGGGCCACAATATTAGTAGTGATCAAAGCGGATTTACACCTGGACGCTCATATGTGGGCAAAGTATTTATTTAGCAACGGCTAACGGAAAATAAAAAGAGAGAGATCAATATGTACATCACACTTTTATCGATTTGAAGAAAGCCTACGATAACATCGCAAGGAACAAATTCGTACATTAATTGAAGATAATTGAATGTACTACTTACTTGTTGAAAATTATCAGATAATTTTATGAAGATAATGTCTCCTATGTTAAACAAGGATTGTACTTATCGGGACCAATATATCCCACTAAAGGACTAAGACAACTATGTAGGCTAGCCTGTTTACTACTTAACATTTATGTCGAAATAACCTTACGAATATGGAAACAATCATGTGAAAAAGTGGGTATACATATAAATAATATACATATATCTATTCACGCTAAACTCTGCCGGTGATCAGTCTCAAGATTTTGCAGACATGGAATTTATGCGGAATTTATAACAGCTCTCTACAGAATAGAAGAAATTATGGTTAGAAGTAAGTCTAAAGAAAAAAGAATATCTTAAAGAAATTCCGATGAGAAATTTGTTCTTATAGAAGATATAGTACAAGTGAGGCAAGCGAATAATATGAAATGATCGTAGGTGGAGATGGAATTGAAAATTAGAATTAAAAAAGCTCACAGTGCCGTAGGACCTTTAAGCAGAATTTGGTGTGATAAAAATACAAGTAATAGTCTACAAACAAACACCAAATTGGACACAGAAAAGAGCCGCATCTTCAAGTGACGCAAAAGCAAATGCATCGCCGGGAATACCTACGAAAACCAGATTTAAGTTATTACACAACTGCAATTTGACGAGTTAGCTGACAATAAATAGGGCAACATTGATAAAAAACGTAGGGGTACGAGAATTAGGCGCACAAGCGTAGGGGCATAAGAGCAGCCACCTTACAATTTGGCATTCAAACGGTGGAGCGTAAGAACCGCCGCGTTATATTATTACGTAATACAGGAGCATCAAGAATACATAATGAAGGGTTTTAATTACGTTGATGAAACCACCCAAGTGTTTTATTACTTTTAAAAATTGCATAATAAATAATATTTCATCAACAGCCAACTGCACAATTAGTTCAATTTATTTTAGCTTATCTAAGTAATCCATTGTAAGAATATAATTTAGAATTTTGACTATGGTAAACCAGATGAAGGAGAAATATGGTTTAGTGATTTAAACTATCTTTTTCAGATTGCATGTAATTTGTCATGATCTACATAGTTATGTATATACGAGTACAAAGATCTAAGTGCGGTGTTTTTGTATCACAACAAGAATAATATACGTATCTAAGTAAACTTTTTATTCAAGGTTATCATTTAAGAAGTTAGACTTTTCTATGATCACTACTTTCGTCCAAGATATGCCTTCACTTCCAACTTTAACTGTTTACTAAAACATCATTTTGTGGAAAACTGGACGCCGTATATTTACAAAACTCAATATACTCAAATCATACGCATTTTCATACAATGGTGATAATACACAATATACTTTTTGGAAGCAACAATGAGTTCTTACAGGAAATGCGAGAACAGTAGATCCTACCTTCTACCTCCTCGCAAACCTCATGCATTGATAAACTAGGCAATTTTAGCGGCGGCGACGCTCAACAACAACCTAATCGTGTGATTTAGTACCTCAGATAATTTACTTGCGGGAGATAAACCCTAATTCGTACATCTCAGTTGTTCGCGAAATCGAGATATCAACTCGCTGTTAATTACTTTACAATCAATGAAGCAGTGAAGGAAGCCCCCAAAAGTCAAATTTAGTTGAATATTTGAATAAGACGGCACGAAAACTTCAATTTAAGAAAATAATGGATCAGTTATTGAAAGAATCGAGTTAAACGTTTGATAAGTTTGTATACTCATTTTCCTGAATACAAATGATTTCGAAAATACCATTCTAAAGAAGCATCTCCGTAGTCTAATTCTCATTGTCCATGGCGTGGTGGACAAAAGCCAATGTATTATTCTTTTGCCTCGGTTTTGGACATAAGTTTTGCTTCTGACTTTAATTTTAGCAATTTGATATTTTCATTCGCTGATAACCATAATACACCTTCTTGCAATTTATCGTGTGTGAGTAATTATTCTCTTGATACATTCGTCATTAGCCATTGTTATCTAGACTTTCGCAAAATTTCCTCCAAATCGTAATGTTTAGCGTAATATGCCTTTAAATATTCCGGTAAATACATACAAGAGCTGTATTGTTTATGCTATTGTAATTGCAGGAAACAAATGATAAGTAACGTGAACGGACATAAATACTCACCCAACATTTTCCACTGCCAGTTACAAATAGAAATTAGAAAATATGATTTATCATAGTACGCCACTAATAAAATTGGCGAAAACAATAGAAATCGTCCAAACTATATAATTATTCCATATATATTATCTAACGTATTCGCACACAGAAGAGACCTGCGCGCTAATTAACATTCCTGTTTTGATAGGAAACTTCAGAGAGAAAATCAAATATTGTTTCTGTAACAAAGCAATTAGTTCATCACAAAGCAGGAAAATCCGGTTTATTAAAATGCAAATCCCTCTGGAATGTGTAAATAATGACAGTATATAGCTCTCCGGCTTCAGATCAGGAGAGGTAGCGAATTCCGCCTGTGAAATTGTCACCCTTGCTGGAACTGCCAATTTTGGATTTCACCTAGCTAGAATCGATTTCGCTTCAACAAAAAACAGGTTTCAACTGTACATTTCCAGACCCTAATTAGAAACAGATACTTCCATTACAATTTGTAACCTTATAGCCTTTCCTTTATTGCTTTTATACAATCATTAACTAACTCATGTTTCCATCACAGCTAACTTAGCTACTGGTTTTTGTCACCTTGAAACAAAATGCTTTGTTTTGAAGTTAAGAAAGAAAATATAGATTCTCACTCCATAGTACAAATAATTACAGTAAGTCGCAACAAAAACAAAAATATATATTTTACAGTAGGGTGAATTCGTTAAGTTACAGTTAAACGGAAAGAAACCTTTAAGCAGAAAATTTTCGAAAAAGGAAAGCAGCAGGCATTAACAATATTTTCAATGAGCAACGAATGTACAATTAACGAAACTCTTTAAAAGAATACTGAATACCACTATCCTGTCAAATGAACAGAGTAAAAACCTTAAAATACCTTATTCAATAAAGATAATATAGCAAGCACTCGCAATTACAGAGCAATCACCCTTCTACGCTCAGCTTGCGTAGTTGCAATTGAAAAAAAACTATAACCAAATATAAATGATCAACAAATATGTCAAAGGAGTAGGGCAGTAATGAACGCCATCGTTAGACAGATAAAGGAGAAATCTATACATATGTGAAATAGATGAAGGAAGAGTAACAAACACCGATGATTTGACAAAAGCAGATAAGGAAAGAAAAATGGAAGATCAAGAAGAAGAGGAATAAATTACATAGAGGAGAACCTTGAGCAATTAGAGAGCAGTGGTCAGTGGAGAAAAGTCATCCAAGAAGCCACAGGGGCGCTGAGATCCAGTAAGGCCGTAGAAGACGTAGAGGGAAAACTAACGGTCATACATAAGTGAAGAAAAACCACCAGCGCGTGTACTATAAGAGAAGAAAAAGACAAACAATTATGTAGAGGATAGTAACTTAATGATATTAAAAACACATAAAAATTATGGACATAAATGGAAAAAATAACCAACATGAAACAAAAATAAAACGAGAGCTTAGATTGTTTTCATTTAACTTCATACTGAACAAGAACATTGACTGTTTGAATCTTTTAATCTAGGTTACAAACGACGTTGAAAGAAAGTAGATATGGTAGATAGTACGGGGTTGATGGCTATCTTAAAAGAAAACTACAAAGTTCCTCCTAATCGTGCAACAATTTAAAATCAACATATCTTTTATATATAGGACCATAGAACTCATAAAAGAACTGATGGGATATATATATATTTGGGAGTAAAATTTTCAGCTACAACAATCTGTAGAAGATTAGAAATCAAATAAAAAAACTAACAGTAACATTAGAAGGTAGAGAGGCGAAAACTAACGGAAGCTACCCGGAATAGATATAAAAGGAAAAACGTAGAGGAGCCCCAAAACTAGGCGTTGCAGGAATTTTAGGATGCTTCTTTCTTTATATAAATAACAGTTAGCTGAGAATAGAACTTTGCGACCAATTGGAGCTAGAAAATGAGAACAAGATAACAACACATTGAATCTCCCACTTTTGGAAAAACCACCAAAATAATACTCATACCTTACGAAATGAATTAAACTGTATGACAGGTCTCAAATGTCTTGTTACGCATTATTCCTTACTATCATGTTCATTCTTTGCAGACAAAACTACGATTTCAATTAATTCAAAAAAGCTTCTAGTCCCTGACGGACCTGGTATATGAGACACAACAGAAACATTAAATTGGACTAAATACCTTATTAAGTAACGGTTACATCTCACAAGCTAGAAAAATGTATTTATTTAGTGGCATACTTGCTACAAATTATTGCAGTTTCATGAAATATCTATAAGTTGAGATTCCCCTTGCACACCGCTGCAAGGTCCCGAATACGTTTACCGCTGCACCTGCTAAATGAAGCTTTAGAATTCGCGCACTGCAATAGGGTAGGAGTCACACAATTTTACAATAAAAACACAGAAATACAAGTTGGCTATGTGTTTAACTATGAAAATGAACACTATAGGCAAGGGATACCAAAGCTCCGTTCCACTCTTTTCCATAACATACAGTTTTCTTTCTGTGTTACTCATGTTTTTATACGATTCTAAAATGTATATTTTATTCAATATTTCCCTAAAAATTTGTACTTTTTCCTAGTCAATATATATATATATATATATATATATATATATATATATATATAGTAAAATGTTATTTCTTGACTGGGACAGGGGTTTGGAATAACTCCAGTCTCAGTGCTACGCACAGGTACCAAGCTTTAATGGTTAGATTAAAATAAAACCACTTGTATGTAACGCCTGACGTTTCGTATATTTATTTTTATACTTTTTCAAAGGCTATGGACAAAATTTACAAATAAGCAACGTTGTTATAACAATTATTGAAAGTGCAGGTCTTACCTAACAACTTGTGGAAACCAAAACACATGTTTTTTCAATGACATGTGACGATATTCAAATTTGAACAAATTCATAAAAAGGGCAGTAGGCCACCAGGAATACAGAGCTGGCTGCATGTGATATAACTACACTTAGTCATACATCTAGCCGGTTACACATTAAAACTTACTAGCACATTTAAAATTTCATTTACAATAATTTTATTAACTATTTGGCCAAAATGGCCGTCAATTAGATAAAAATCGTGACATTGAAAGTTATTTCTAAGCAAGCAGCAACAGGTGTCCGAAAAGTTGTTAGAAACGCGCATGCGCGGAGCGCAAGGCGTCCAAATGTTACGAGGGACGTTCAAAATGGAAATGACCAATTAGCTTGTGTAATGCAATCTAACATGAGACTAGTAAAAAAAAAACGACGACAAGGGTTATGTCTGAAGGTTATAAAAGGTGAAACTACAAAAAGAGTCCTAATTGAGCACCCAACTTGTAAGTCTACCAGGGAAAAAAGACAACTGAGAAAATATGGAGGAGAAAAGACCCTAAATAGATCTAAATATAACTAAATTTATTGTGGGACAGTATTGAGTTTATAAAAAAAAAATTTATTATTAAAGAATTAGTAATAGAATTTGGGCAGTAAAAAGAAAATATTATAAGATAGAAGTAGCTACCCATTGGGCTTTCTCGGTTGGAGAAATTCTAAGGAGAAATCATTGTTGGACATGGCTAACAAAAGGTGGTAGGAGACACTAAGATGATCAATGTCAGTATTTGAATTTAAGGTATTATTTGTACCAAAAATGTGGCACATTTCGATGAAAGTGCGGTGGCTAGAATTTGGTTCAATAGTAATAATTTTTGTATTTTCAAAATCCATACAATGACCAGTGCTGTTGACATGTCCAGCAAGGGCGCAGGCTTTGGGTTTAAGACGAGAGTCGCTTTTATGCTGAATAATTCTTGATTTCAACCTCTGAGAAGTTTGACCAATATACGTAGAAGGACAACCACTACAGTTTATCTGATAGACGGCATTAGGGGTTAGGAGAGCCGGAGTTTTATCCTTTAATTTTGAGAAACAATCTTTTATGATATGATGGCGTTTGTCCGCAATGATAATATGATCGAACTTACGAAAGACCTGTTTAATTATATGAGAGTCCTTGGACGTAAATGAGACTTTTGTAAAGTGGAGGTTTATCATTTATATTATTATCAGAATTTTCTGGTGGAATGATCCTGCCCTTGGGGGTGGAGTATAAGATAGAATTTAATAAAGAAATAGGATAATTATTTAATTTAAGAGTATTAATTAATTTATTGAGGTTAACTGCGTGAAAATCCGGATGCGAGATCGTTAAGATTCTGTGCTTGAGCCCTTTCACTACATTCAACTTATGTCGAATGTTGTGTATAGAATGGAAATTCAGATAACGGCCAGAACTGGTTGGTTTAACATACCAATCCAGTTTAATAGTGTTGGAATTCGTTCTGATGACCAGAGTGTCCAGAAAGGGGACCGACCTATCCTTTTCTCTTTCCACTGTAAATTGGATGTGAGGGTTGAAACCATTGAAAACACTCAGCACATTGGCAACGTCGTCGACCGGTACTGCACAAACTAGATCATCAACATACTGGTAAAGAAACGGAAATTGAAAAGCCAGCTTGGGGATGCTTTCCTTTATGATGGTATTGACTATGATTTCGGCCAAAATGGGGGAAAGAGTCGAGCCCATTGGGGATCCAAAGATTTGTTTATAAAAATTATTATTGACGGAAAAATATGTTGAGTCAAAGATGAATTTAAGAAGGTTAATAAAGTGTGATTTGGGTATACTAGTTAGTGGTTCTATTAAGTTCCAATTGGTTTCAACAACCTGTATAACCAAATCTACAGGGATATTGGTGAAAAGAGAAACCACATCTAGTGAAATAATCTCGTAATCAGGTGGTAATTGAAAATTATTAATTTTTTCGCTGAAGGCGAAACTATCTTTGATACGAAAACTATTATATTCATTAAAGGCTTGCCCTAAAATCTCTGCCAGATATTTGGACAGTTTTCTATCTGGAGATTGTGTCGAGGACACAATGGGTCGACTGTCCAAATATCTGGCAGAGATTTTAGGGCAAGCCTTTAATGAATATAATAGTTTTCGTATCAAAGATAGTTTCGCCTTCAGCGAAAAAATTAATAATTTTCAATTACCACCTGATTACGAGATTATTTCACTAGATGTGGTTTCTCTTTTCACCAATATCCCTGTAGATTTGGTTATACAGGTTGTTGAAACCAATTGGAACTTAATAGAACCACTAACTAGTATACCCAAATCACAGTTTATTAACCTACTTAAATTCATCTTTGACTCAACATATTTTTCCTTCAATAATAATTTTTATAAACAAATCTTTGGATCCCCAATGGGCTCAACTCTTTCCCCCATTTTGGCCGAAATCATAGTCAATACCATCATAAAGGAAAGCATCCCCAAGCTGGCTTTTCAATTTCCGTTTCTTTACCAGTATGTTGATGATCTAGTTTGTGCAGTACCGGTCGACGACGTTGCCAATGTGCTGAGTGTTTTCAATGGTTTCAACCCTCACATCCAATTTACAGTGGAAAGAGAAAAGGATAGGTCGGTCCCCTTTCTGGACACTCTGGTCATCAGAACGAATTCCAACACTATTAAACTGGATTGGTATGTTAAACCAACCAGTTCTGGCCGTTATCTGAATTTCCATTCTATACACAACATTCGACATAAGTTGTATGTAGTGAAAGGGCTCAAGCACAGAATCTTAACGATCTCGCATCCGGATTTTCACGCAGTTAACCTCAATAAATTAATTAATACTCTTAAATTAAATAATTATCCTATTTCTTTATTAAATTCTATCTTATACTCCACCCCCAAGGGCAGGATCATTCCACCAGAAAATTCTGATAATAATATAAATGATAAACCTCCACTTTACAAAAGTCTCATTTACGTCCAAGGACTTTCTCATATAATTAAACAGGTCTTTCGTAAGTTCGATCATATTATCATTGCGGACAAACACCATCATATCATAAAAGATTGTTTCTAAAAATTAAAGGATAAAACTCCGGCTCTCCTAACCCCTAATGCCGTCTATCAGATAAACTGTAGTGGTTGTCCTTCTACGTATATTGGTCAAACTTCTCAGAGGTTGAAATCAAGAATTATTCAGCATAAAAGCGACTCTCGTCTTAAACCCAAAGCCTGCGCCCTTGCTGGACATGTCAACAGCACTGGTCATTGTATGGATTTTGAAAATACAAAAATTATTACTATTGAACCAAATTCTAGCCACCGCACTTTCATCGAAATGTGCCACATTTTTGGTACAAATAATACCTTAAATTCAAATACTGACATTGATCATCTTAGTGTCTCCTACCACCTTTTGTTAGCCATGTCCAACAATGATTTCTCCTTAGAATTTCTCCAACCGAGAAAGCCCAATGGGTAGCTACTTCTATCTTATAATATTTTCTTTTTACTGCCCCAATTCTATTACTAAACCTTTAATAATAAATTTTTTTTTTTAATAAACTCAATACGGTCCCACAATAAATTTAGTTATATTTAGATCTATTTAGGGTCTTTTCTCCTCCATATTTTCTCAGTTGTCTTTTTTCCCTGGTAGACTTACAAGTTGGGTGCTCAATTAGGACTCTTTTTGTAGTTTCACCTTTTATAACCTTCAGACATAACCCTTGTCGTCGTTTTTTTTTTACTAGTCTCATGTTAGATTGCATTACACAAGCTAATTGGTCATTTCCATTTTGAACGTCCCTCGTAACATTTGGACGCCTTGCGCTCCGCGCATGCGCGTTTCTAACAACTTTTCGGACACCTGTTGCTGCTTGCTTAGAAATAACTTTCAATGTCACGATTTTTATCTAATTGACGGCCATTTTGGCCAAATAGTTAATAAAATTATTGTAAATCAAATTTTAAATGTGCTAGTAAGTTTTAATGTGTAACCGGCTAGATGTATGACTAAGTGTAGTTATATCACATGCAGCTAGCTCTGTATTCCTGGTGGCCTACTGCCCTTTTTATGAATTTGTTCAAATTTGAATATCGTCACATGTCATTGAAAAAACATTGGTTTTGGTTTCCACAAGTTGTTAGGTAAGACCTGCACTTTCAATAATTGTTATAACAACGTTGCTTATTTGTAAATTTTGTCCATAGCCTTTGAAAAAGTATAAAAATAAATATACGAAACGTCAGGCGTTACATACAAGTGGTTTTATTTCAATCTAACCATTAAAGCTTGGTACCTGTGCGTAGCACTGAGACTGGAGTTATTCCAAACCCCTGTCCCAGTCAAGAAATAACATTTTACTGTGTATGTAACCACACAAGCTGTGAGAGGGACTATCTTTATATATATATAGATATATATATATATATATATATACGCAGCCTATGCATTTGTAATTTCAAATCCTATCGAGTGACGCTCGGATACATTAAAAGGAATAACTATCGTCCCGCTAGGTTCTGTATAGCAGTCGTAACATCGCCGCCCTGTAAAAGAATCTGTATTTTCGCAACTCTTCCTGCATCCCGACGAAGCTCTGGGCGAGTTCGCCTACATCACATGTAGAACTAACTTCAGTTTCGCCAGTGAGTCTGTCCATTTTGCTTCTGTTTTCGAGCCACGGGCCTGCATATCTCGCTCAACTTTGGCGGCTACTGATCCCGTAAGCTCAGGCAACATTTTACCGTCGACTGAAGTGTATCTTAGCTAAGTTGAATCGGTATTTATTTGTCAAAGTTTCTGTAGATTTTGTATATGTGTTAGCAATGAGTTTTGGAATATATCCCCGTTTACAGTGCAATAACGCCTTCAGGGCTCTGGACCAGTGTACTAATATTATTTTCCCCTGTAGAATTTTTCCTCCAACGAACACTTGTGGCGGTTTTGCTTATCACGATAGCAGGTAGAACTACTTTGTTGTTTTGAAATCCCTTGACTGATCTGTTTAAAGGTTGTAATAGCTATCTCAATAGAGTCTTTACATTTACTCGATGATTTCATATTGCAAAGTGGTTCCGCATATTTTGAAGCGAATAAGCATTTTCAAAGATCACGAAACCAGGTAGGCTTCAAATCTCAAAGGCGAGCACCGCCCACATTTTCCATTGCCGACATGGCTTTGCATGGTGGAACGCCCAATCGATCACTGGCATCCACAATATCATGTTGGCGCCGTAAAATAATACAAGTTCATCTCCGAATCTTTCAAGGTACAATTATTTTGACTATCGCGAACGAACCCCCTTTTGTATCAATCTACGCCCCACTCCCATCCCACTGAAATCCTGAGTCATCTTTAAGCTTGTTATATGTCGCACATGCAGATCCCCCTTTAGTAGCGTTCATGGCTTTCTGCGCATTACACAGTATAATCTATTCATCTTAAACATTGTGTACAGGAACAATATCTGGTTCACTATGTACGGCTATAATTTTCTTATTTGTTCTCCCTCTCCATAGAACACGACCACATATTGCACAGAAGATTCCTCTTAATATTTTGTTCCCCCTTTAGTTTTGTTTTGCTAATTACCTACATACGTTCTTAGTATATTACATTGTACATTTAATCAGACTATTATAAATTCATACTTCAATGCTAATACGAAAACCATAAGAGTGGAATAGCAGTGCAGTCAAACCAGTAGCTGCTTTATAAATTAGAGACGCACGCATGAGAAATGGGTGAAATGTAAAAAGTTACAAAGGCGGTTTACGAGTATCAAATAAAAACCAGAGAAGTCGCGGATGCGGAGATGAAGTGCGTCTGAATCCGAATTAGCGCTAAAGGGCGAACACGTCGCGATTTGCACACTTAATTGGTACAAAAGGAGTTCGAAACGGCAAAGTTCCCATCAAAGCATGCAAAGTAGCGGTTTAATTCTTCGCGAGGGATGAAACAATCCTCACTAAGGCAGCGGATCACAAAGCGGGCCGTTTATAATCCAGCTATCTCTGTTTTACACCCTCTAAAACCACGGCGAGGCAGCGGCGTATCTGCGATCGCAGTTACATATTTGAGGCAGAGGGAGCGATGCTGGCAAGTTACACTCTCATATGCATATAGCGCCGGTTTACGCAAAGCGTGTAATTTCAGTAGTAACCAAACACGTCTAAAATAACAGCCGTGCATGATACAGGGGCGCCGGGACCCGAATGTTTTGGTTTAATTTTCCAGAGCCGGGAAAAACCGCTGCATCTCGCAGTGTTAAGTCGGGACGCAAAGATTTGTGCAAAAACTTTGCAAAGAATAGCAATCTAACTTGGGAATGCAAAGCGGTCGAATAACTCAAATACGGGGTGCTATCTCTTCCAAGCCCTGAAAATTTAATTAATACGTTTAACTTTCATTATGTTGTTTACATTTACTGTAGGGCTGATATGTTAAGCGACGGTTTTAGGTTGCATTGTTCCTTATAAGACGTAGGCGACTTGATTCTATTTGAAACCAAACACTTTATTAGATTACGTTGTCGTTGTAAGCTACGCGAGAAACACGTAAGTATCTGAGAAAAAAAAAACCAATGAACGTGCATATAATATTTTGTACTTCGGCAGAACCGAAATATTCCTTTCGACCTCGACCATTTATTCAACCAATAACGACCAACTACATACATTTTGTCAAGAGAGCAACCGCTTTTGCGTTAAAGCACAGTCGAGACATTTATAAAAGTCGAGTATATCACACTGGACAGGTGTAAACGCGATAACTCAAGAGCGTCGCAATATTAATTACCGGTAGAAGACGTTAAGCGATCACCTAACTACCTCGTCAGTGTTGTGACACGGCACACCGAGACTGTCGATCTCTCGGTTCCGCCAAGAGTTTTTCAAGTCATCGAAAGATGCGAATGCACATTTCTATCCCTTGTCACATTAAAATCTAAAATGCTACATTATGGGCGCTACCTATTCACTCAAGGTGTTGAAAAATCGCCGACTCAATTTTAAATCAATTTCATCCGTCCAGGATGAATTTAACTTCTTAAAATTGTAAGATAAAAGGAACAAAGCTAATTATCAGTTCATAAATTCAGCAAGGCCACAAGTTCCCCGATACATCCCCAATTTTCCAAATAACTGCTTAGCTAGCTACTTAGACCAAGACACCGAAAGGACCTTTAAAATGTCCTTATAGATTTATAACACCCACTTGGCGCTAAGCACATCTAAACGCTGCCATTTGAGAGAACTCTTCTAATTCCAAAGAACCATCTCGACTTGTTTTCAACCAATTAAGTATCACGAATGAGCATAACCGTCATTGTAAGCCACCGAGACCTCTTCACAGTTTTTCTGACAAAACAAAACGCAGCGCCGTGGAAATCCACAGGTTTTCCTGTTGCATTATGTACACATATCCAGCAATTCTACACGAGACCGTTCTTTCAATCCTACAGTAGCACGCGGAGGAAGATCCGGGCCATAAATTACAAGTTTCAGCAAACGAAGTAGGGTTTTTAATTAGATAGGAAAATGTCGACTTCTAATATTGTACGCAACAAATTTACAAACTGATGCTGCACGAACAAAAAAGTATTTCTTCATATTTTAATTCCTTTAGAAACTGTTTAGTCTTTAAAAATAGTTTATGATGTACTGGAATTTTGAACTTAAAACAACATTAAATGTCTTAGCATTTCTCAGCAAACACATTTAATTCTGAAGATAAAATAAAGATATGCCCTGGGGCCTATCTCCGCGTTTACTGGCGTTTAAGAGCACTCCTATCTTTGCTATATTAAGCAAGCAGTCAGTAGGTTTCGCTAACTTTTAAAGGCTTTCCACTTGCCAGTTGTTTACTTGCTGGGACTCTCTGTGGAATAGTATGCCAGGAAACAGCAATTCATCAACTTCCACCATATCCCCGCGATCTTGTAACTATAAAAACATTGGACGATTATGAATTTCCTAGATCGAACGGTTACGTCGTATGTGCTCTAATAACCCAAAATAATTAGAGGTATGGCGGGGCAATATCTAATCTTTGCATGGCTTTTACAGTACTCAAAGGACGATTGATCAAACTCGACAATATTATTTAAGTTACCTTTAAATTGGCGTGACATGGTTCTTTGTCAGCTTACCTGAAACAAACAAAAATATATAACGATGCATATTTAATAAAAATCTACTTGAACACATCAAATGCCAATAAATAGTAAGTAGCAGCAATAGTTCAAACGCAAAAAGTATTTCTCAGTAGGGACAAATATACGATATATGATAATACACTTTTGATAATGCATCACTTCACTATTCGCAATATGGTTTATAGTCACATTGTCTCAGAAGGTAAGTGCATGTACTGCCTTGACTATCAGGAACACAAAAAATCCACAAAGCAATAAATGGGAAGAATACATAGAATGCTCTAACGCGATTGAATGTTGTGAGCTCAACAACTCTTTCACTTGTGACTGGAGCATTGTTGTGATCAAAAATTCAAGAAAATGACTTTTTTATTTACTTTCTGGGGGGAGTACAATATTTAAATGTATAAACAATTCCTTCTCACATTTAATATTTCACTTGCAATGCGAAATGGGCTGTAGCGTTGTCGTGACTAAAGATCCAAGTAAATTCAACGCCCTTGCAAAGGTTCTAAATAGTTGTTTTACTTTCTGTGTGGAAAAAAATATTTATAAAGAATGCCTTTTCAGTCAATATACGTTATATTGTTTTCACTTGAGATTCTAATATTTTCTAGTTGTTAGTCTTAAAGAAATGTCCACTTTGTTACGATCAGAGTGCGCCTCTTTAACTTTGCAGGTCTCTGTGCGCCTAGTCTATGTTATTTCGGCGTCCGCGGTGCATGATTTGAATTGTTTTTATCGGTCTGTGAAGCGATAATGGTTTGGCTTCCTATCCGCGTTCTTTCCTTTTGTGCTATGAAGGCCAACAGCTAGCGTCTTTTGAATTGTCCAAAGTTTCTGCAGGCATGCGGTTTTTGTTGGATGGATTTCGCCCTTTCTGAATACCTCACGCCAATTCTCAGCGGATTCTTCGAAGCGCTCTGTTGACCCACTTTGCACGCGGCTCGATCTTCCTAGGTAAGAGGATTGAAGCATTTTCGTGTCGTCTTTAAGACATTCTTGATTCTATCTTGGGCATTTCCTTATAACCGCAGGTTTGGAGCTCCACTTAGCACCCCTGTGTTGTTCACGGAAGGTTTTGTCAGTCCCACATTGAGGGTAATGACCTTAAACTTAGTGCGACTCTGAAGGCACCTGTCGAATCCAGCCTTCTGAGTATTTTATCTTGCTCTTTGTTACTGCTGCCTGGATTCGTGTGCTTTCTTTCAAATTATTGTGCTACTTTTTACGACTTCTCAGTGATCCCAGGATACACTTGTCGTTAGTTAAAAGATTCGTCGGCGCCCTTTTTGGCTTCTTAATAACCGTTAGTACTTAAAGAACTGCACACCGTCTCCATTGAGTTAGGAAGGCCGACATTTGTATCCATGTAGTCACTTAATTTTGAGAGTATGAGCCTACGAATCAATTGTAGGTAACAACTTTATAAATTATAAACAAAAATCTCTTCCATCGCCAATGACAATGTAGAAAAGAAAAATTGTGGGGGTAAAATTTGTTTCATATCAAGATAGGGTATTCGGTACCGATATCTCGGCATCATTATCGATAATACATTCAATACTAACTTACTAATTTTCAGTTTATCGTCCTTCTCGTTAACTGCTTCATCATACGAGATCACACACGTCTTCGACATCTATGTTGTACGAACGAACAGCAGGGAGCTACCGTTTGTGTGGGCGGAAGGTGTGCCAAGAGCATCATCTAGATAGAACGTAGTGTCTATGAATGGATCAACAAGTTGAAAAATGTTCACAAATGGCAAATATGTAGGAGCTGGACACAAATTCGCATCGACTTCACGATTCTACATATAAAACCATCCACAAGAATCTCGGATTTTGTAAACTCTGTGCGTAAGCAAATAAAGTAGCAATGGTAATAAGGTGACGCTCTCTTGAATAGCATCTTCATCCAGGACGAGACGTGAAGTAGTGAAGCCGATTATGAGCCATAGAGTAAACGACATGCATGAAAGAGAAACATTCTGGATCGGCAGTTAAAAGAAAGGTCAAAATTTCAGAAAAAAGCGGAAAAAGTGATAATAAGTGTGTATTGCGACTTTAAAAAATCAATTATGTAACATTTAAAAAGGGGGGATAATGGTAAACAGTACACATTCCTGACGTATGCTGCGTAACAAGTTTTTGCAGTCTAAAAACCAATTTAGGATACCAGAACAAGCCAAAAAGGGGTTCAAGGAGAAGGTCAGTGGAGAAGGTTGAGGTGATTCTATATTTTGTTTATTCGTTTACTGGCACCTCAGGGATATACGACAACTTGAAAAATTTTTAGTCACCACCTGCAGGCTGATCTAAGCCAGGAGGTAAAGTGGAAAGAAAGCATTCCATCAGGACAAATACTTTTCCTAGCTTCGGGAAAGCTGCTCGGGTCTAAACCAGCTCAAGTTATTGGAATCTTTTTAAGAATTTGGCGCATATTCTAGACCGTGGCCGGTAACGTCACGCTGGCGATAGAAGACAAAAGAACATATTTTCCGCACGATGATGCAAACTACAGTTTGCAATTAGTATAGCCGCCAAAAGTCTTATTACTGCACGAACGCGCCCTAAATAGGCAAGATAAAAAAGAACAAAGCCTAAACTATTCGCCGAAGGCGAACTCAATTCGAAACGGCGGGCGGGTACAGCCAAGCCAAACCGACAAATATAGTTGAATGCCTCACGGGTTATTTCAATAAGTGCTCATTATATGCGACAATAGGTATTTATATACTCCAAACACGCAAAACCTGCTACTGATCGGTTGTTTGAATCCCAAACTATCAAGTGCGGGAATGCGGGTCGCGTCTCTTGTATCCTTGCTAAGGGACCGAAATAGGATTCGCAACGATTATGGTAAGTTAGAAACCCAAAGAAACGCCACCGCGCGTCAGCAAATGATATAGTGCAATAAAACTAAATTTGTAATTCGCATTAAAATCAGAAGACTAGTTCTGAAAGGGATTGTGTTGCGGCACGACAATGTCCGCCCACATTCTGCTGCAAACAAATGTTGAAACTCTGCAACAACTGAACGTTGGGATATATCAATATCCCTCTTATAATAATTACTTTGCTCCTAAGAGTTCTTACCGCTAATATTCACCCAAAAAAGCCTTAAGAGACCGCAGATTATCCTAAAATCAGTATCTCAAGGAAGCAATGGATTCCTGGCTTACTTTCCATAAAATTGTTCAGAAGATATAACGAAGCGTGTGCATCGATGGACTAAGCGTGTTTAGAAATAAGGGAACTGCGTTGAAAAGTTACGGTAAATCTTAATTAAGGTTTTATATATTTTATAAATCGTCTATGTATAACAAAAAGGTGTAAGCATATAAAGTATTTGAGACCTGACAGTATGGGAAAGCTAAATTCTAATTATATCTCATATAGTTACAGGCAATTATTCTAGCTGTGCTTGACAGCACAGGACATAACATGTGTAAATATAAGCTATTACGACGGTTCTTAAATATATCAGACATAAAATACTCATACGTGTTGGTAATTATGACACTCATGGCCCATAATTAATATTAAATGTTTGTTTCATGAGGCGAAGATTTATTTTATATAAAAATTGTAGCAAAAAGTAATAATTACATTCCGTTCTTACATGTAAACCATGATAGCATCATATTTATTACAGGAAACCTCTTAACATTTTATACTTTAAAAATCCTTTGTTGACGCGGAAATACTGCATAAGTTAATTTTACCTGCAAATGGACTGGCACAGAAGTAGACTACTTTTATTTGCATATGCAGAACTAAAATATTATACGAAATTTGTATATCAAACAAATTTTCCAAAAACAAGTTTACAAGCTACCATTAAGTTTGTTTTTAAACTATTTTAAGTCGAACGTTTTCGATTCAAGTTGGCCGTTTTCTAAAACGAGCACGGCAAGCCTGAGTATTTGAAGTTATCGAAAGGACGAGAACAGCACACAGACGGCATAATTTGCCATCGTTTCCACAAAACTTCCATTAAGAAGCGTTGCGTTCGAAAGATAGCCAGGGCGAGTGCCAACATGAACAAACAGATACATAACATGAAACATTCGCTTTATCAAACAAGGGCATCGGTCACATTACTAATGCAAATCGCAGCGCGAACACGGAGACCTATGTTTGCTGTTGCTGAGCTGATTACCGTGTGGTCGAGGGTCCTTTTAACGAAACATGGTTTAACACTATCAAATGATGTTAAACATGATATCCAAACCAATGAGACAAACAGTACACGATCACCTACAAATGGACGAACGGGCTCCAAATCCGGCCTTACCGCAAACATCGAAACTGAGTCCACCATCGATGCAACCGATATTGGTCGAGATGTATTATCGAATTACGAACAACGATTGCTAGTACTGAGCATTGGGGAAATACGGGAAAATTGAAAGGAAAATTATACAGGGTGGTTTATAGCAGGACAAGAATTTACAGGAGCTGATAAATCCATACACTTAACAAGATACATAGCCATAACAGAATCAACGTATGTTCTAGTGATAGATTACATATTTTCGTCAGGTAGCTCGACCTAGTACTGGAAGTCAACGCTACAACAGAGATGTTTTGCTTATGTTATTTGTTTATTATTATTATATAAATTTCTTTTATTCTTCTATGTTGACCAAATATATAATCAAATAATCGCACTGGCATATATGCCAAACGCACTACTCTATTAACCTACTACTGATACAAACATTAAAAGAGCTCAGCAGAGTCAGCGCTGCACTTCGAGATGATTAGACGCAACTATAAAAGCAAACATTGCATCTAACCATATTATAGAAGATACCTTGTAGTGGGAACAACTTTTTAGCATTGTAAACTGCAATAATGTGTTTTTCATAGACGTACTTAGAAATAAACCATTGGAATACATAAGTAACAGCTACGCCTTCATAAAGGCAAGTTGCTGCTGTTTCCGTCCATTAAAATATATATTTCCAGGTACTCTAGACGCATGTTATTGTTCAAATAAATAATTCGTAACGGCCCTAAAATATTTTCCCCATTTTCGTTTTTAGAGAATTTGAAGGGTCGCTGTGTATATTAAATTGCCTATATAGTTTCTGGTAACTGTTTAATTCACAACTGGCATTCCTCTTTCTAAAAATTGAATAATTTCAGGTGAGAGCTATCTTCTCGGTGCCCATTTTAGGAATTTCGAGTCTTCACTTAGTTGCGATGCCGTAAGACGCAGATTTATCATGTAATCCTTCAGCAATCGAGTGCAATGGTTTGGTGAACTGCTGCATATATCTGACTGATTCAGGATTTAACGGTATTCTGTAAGTAAATCCACCTTGTGACCACACAAAATCTAGGGTACGGAACCGATTTGTCGTCCTACCTTCACGTGGGTTGACGTTTTATCGAATAGACTCTTTTCAAGGAACCCTCGATATTCTTCATGTTATCTTTGATGATCTTTCGGTGAGCTTCGAATGTTGATGGAGATGTTCATGGTGTAGAGCATCTGCTTGGTTGCACGTCACAGGCTGAGTAAAAATCTTGGAAAACTGGTAGCAACGAATTCCTTCTGATCTGATTGCGACTCTTTTTGTCTTTCGATTATGTGGTCAACGAGTACAGATCAGAAGTAATTTTTCTTAAATTTTTTTATACCTGGAGTCGCATATATGGGCTCTTGCCTTTCTCGCTCCGATTCATACCGCGTAATTTGTTGAATTACGTTTTTATGGAGGATGCTTGTTAGATATTTTAATTCGTTGTAATTTGTAATTACCACATAACCAAAAGTTGTTTACAAATGTCACTTCCTTCCTGTACTTTTAAAATTATGCTGTATTTTTTTATTTATCAAGAATATATTCACTGATATATGTGCGCTATCAGGCGGTTAAGCGAAGTGGTTAGTTTTTAAATCGATAAACATACTATTTCTTATGCGTGCGTGAATCCGCCGAATACTTTTTTAAGTAATTTTTGGAGTACTAGATGATACTGAATTAGTTAAACTTAGCCTTTTGTTTTTGCACGGAAACTATACTATTTGTTCGTAAAATATTTTAGAAGTATTTGTATAATAATAATTGGATGTAAAATATTTAATCTATGGTTGTATTTAATTACATTTAAGTAATACGTACGGGTTAAATCGATAATGTTCAAATTCACAATAGTATCACTGCGAATATCTATAGGCGATTGGTTAATTGTTTTCGTTGAAGCATTGGTACTTCAACTTATTTATTTTATTATTTTATTTGACCTAACGATATGTGGTTGTGTCCCTGAAATTAAGATTGTAAAGGAGACACTTGAAGGAAAGTTTATTTTCCTTTGTGATTGATTAATTTATGCCCGCTATCTTAGAACCATTAGTATTTCCTACCAAAGGAGCCTTTGATTATTTATACTCTTATTGCCCTGCCATCTTATTTTTTAAAGTAGCATCAAATTTCATTTGAATATATGTTGACCTTATACTATTTATAAAAATATCTTTTGATGGAACACTACACAATAAGACACGTTTCCATACCTTCACGCTAAATGTAATTCAATAAAACCTCAGACCCCAATACTTCAATGTTTTACATCAAGATAGAGCAAAAACAGTGATTATTTAAGAAACCAATCCGAAAATACTTCCAGAGAGTTTTATTACAAAATTTATTGAACAGTTGCCCTCTCAGATCCACAGTACTTGTGGGCCTTTTACACCCAGATTATTATGTATGATTACACATTTTTATTACTTCCGGGCTTAATTAAACACAGTAATAACCGTTATTAGGCACTAGAATATGAAACAATGAATATATAATAAACGGCATCAATAGTACCTACACGAAGGTTAACTATTGGATGTAGCTATAAAATTGGAAAATAATTAAATTAATTAATATTGTAGAATTTGAATAATCGTTTAAATTAATTTTCTATTATGTGCTCAAAACATATTAACATACAACTGACTTCAATATCTGAAAATATGCTTCTTGCGAAGTTCTTTCTACCCCTTTGGTCTGTTCTTTCCAACTATATTCCTCTTGCAGTACATGCTTTGCATATTCGTGTCTTTACGGCTGGATTGAAAAATGTATTGCTGCATATTATATCCTTTTAGCAATCGGATATTCTTCCAGTCTTGTTGATCTTGTCAGGTCATTTTGTATTTTAATTAGCCACCTAGGCTTTAGGGCAGCGTGCCCGTATGTTAAACCCTTTTAGTTACTTATTTGGCTTCATCGCCTAATTCCATAATAATGATTTTGCACATATTTGGCCTCAAGCGCAGTATTTCTCGTCATCCGGGGCACCCCTTTGTTGGTACTTTGACAGTCGGGTGTTAACGCTCGCAGGATTTCCGAACCTTCTAGAATTTACGCAGTTGGTGTGACTGCGAGGCCTCGCGCTGTCTTTGTCACCGGAACTTATTTGTTTTATTGGGCGCATAGCCATTGGCTGCCGAGAGTCACGTGGTAACGCCGTTTTGGCTCACGCCACTGCGAGCGTCGTAACGCTTCTTGCTGGGGATTCAGCCGAGAGCCGTCGATCTGAGAGGTCGGATAGTGTGTGTTCGTGCGGCGCTCCCGCCCTTGGCGGGGGCGTCAGCCTTTTCCGTCTCGTGCTATTTCAGCAAGTGTTGGATAAACTGTTTCGCCTTAAGCGAGAGTCGGCAGTTCAACTCAGGCGATTGAACAAGGGAGGTGTGTGTGTGTCGTTAGCGGCGATCTTATTACGCCAAGGCGTAGGTGTGATGGAATTCCATGCCCGGTTCTAAGTCGTCACGTAAGGGAGTGTTCCCTTTAGCTCGTTGTGCGAGGATTCCGTTGAGGTAGGACATCACTTGGGCTAGTTTGGCCGTCGTAGCGGCGTTTGTTGAAGCGCCAGCCTTTGTCGCCATTTTGGGCGCATCCAGACCATTCACACGTCGGCCGTTTTAGCGGCGAATGAATTGCCACAGGCAACCTGTTTCCCGCCAGCTGGACCGCATGCCGATCTCTTGGGCCGTCACCAATAAAATTAAGGTATTTGTAACCATATAATCATACTAACTTCTCGTGCGCGAGCTGTGCGCTTAATCATGTGAATAATTGCTGAACTCTTGGCATACCTGCTGTAAGGCGGCAACGCCAGTTTGGTCGCGGTAAAATTGCATGTGCGCGAACTTGATGTGAAATCTTGTGCACCGTTAAAAACGTACCCTTCGCATCTTAAATTGTTGTCGCGAAGTGGCGTCGCTCGCTCATTTTTGATCTAATCACTTCCCTCACTTGGGCTTTGCTGTGTTTGCCCAAATTATCATGTGAGCATTTTTATGAACAAACGTTCCCTTTGTGGGACTCATATGTCAAACTGCTTTTGATTTTGTACAGTTATGGGTGTTGTTTAGTAGCAGTAGTGCGCCCATCAGCTGATGCTTATTTATAAGAATTAACGCAATGTTTGCGGCACGCTTTGCTGCCCCAATGTAATAATCGAATAATAGACGCTTATCTAATTAAGAGACGCTTTATTCTTGGTCGCTTTGTGCATGTTCTGTTTCAGCGTGCGCCCATCATTGAGGAGATAAATGTACGGTGGAGCCAGTGAGATCAGAGCGTGCAGGTAAGCTTGGTGGTGACATTGCCGTGGCTGAAAAAGCCATCACGAAATCGTTGTGGGAGTTTATAATTCACGAGTACCCGTATCAACGGAGTGTCTTGAATACTTCGCCCCCGTCTAACCGCCCAGGCCCGGTTATCCGGGTTATGACAGGCTTGGTGGCGCCCTCATAATTTTGTCGTACCCTATATATATGCCTCAACACGCTTGCCCAGGACGTATCGTGTGACTCACGCCCGACTCCCTGAGCGTTCCAGCCGTGGCTTTTAGCCTGTTTTTAGCAAATCTCAGGGCAAGTGTGCCAGTTTTCCAGGACTGATTCCGTGGTGCGATGCTCACCTTGGGTGGGTGTCGTAAAGTTGTTTTAATACCGTAACAATCTCAATTTTTTACAAGTTGTAATGGGAAAAGTATAAATTACATTTTGTTTATAATACATACACCACTTTTGGCGCGCTCTTGCTTGTAATATTGGTTCACATTTCTATAGAATTATATGGAAGAATTAGATATTAAATAACTATAATTCGAATTTCAAACATCGTGCAATACTCGACAAAAGTTTATTGATTTTTGAAGAAAAAAGATAGATTTTGCCATTTTAAACATTCTTTTGATACTGTGAACGTCTTTTTTAATACAATGCAATAGGATAGAAGTAAATATAAGCATGATCGGGGGCAAAAACCCAGGGAATTGGTCACCCAATCGGGGTTTTACTGTTAGCAGAGCAGTTAATAATCGAGCCATATATTTATTTGTGCAACTATTTGTATGTATATGTGGAGAATAATTAAATTTAATTACAGTGTTGTTATACCCACAACGTATTCACTATTTCTATGTACGTGAGTATAAACCAGCAATCAAATTGTCCGCCCCGACAACGCTAAACTACGATGTGGTTAAATGATGAAGTTGGAGAGTGGAAGTATGGAAGATCAAAAACAAACAGATTGTTCATCAGTGCTAAGTGTGAAAGCTCTTGACGAAACTAGTTAACTCTCCAAGAATATTTCTCAGAACATTGTCTTTTCAATTTTAAATGTCAACAGTCACTATTCACAGAGCTACAAAGTAGTTGAAGCTGCAGGTCCGGTACGTTATTATCCTTCGTGGATTGAAATGCCTTTAGTCGCCTACTCTGCCTACTTACAGCCCCATATGTTTACCTATAAGGGTTTTAAATGAGGAAGTAAAATATTCAACGCTGCGTACAGTATAAAGAATAATGGTGAACATCAGGATACATCCAATTGGAGAAACACAAAAACACAGTCAGCAATTTTTCGAAAATGTAAAAGATGCTCATTTGATAAAATTGCATTCTGTGCTGAAATATTCCTGTAATTGAAGTTTGTAGTGCAAAAGTTAACTTACATTTTTTGAGACACCCTGTAAAATTTAATACAGCAAAAGTGCAAGTTTTTCTCAATGCGTCACGCGTGTTTATTCCAAGCCACACAGCAAATATTTTATTTTGTCCATATGCGATCTCAAATATACAAAAATTGCAGTCCCATCTAAAATATCACCCGGAAACGTTCACGACGTGAATACCAGTCGCATATTTTAACTTTTTG
Source organism: Agriotes lineatus (assembly GCA_940337035.1). Classification (NCBI taxonomy): domain Eukaryota; kingdom Metazoa; phylum Arthropoda; class Insecta; order Coleoptera; family Elateridae; genus Agriotes; species Agriotes lineatus. Next base: position 50,362 of record CALNHX010003056.1, read on the forward strand.
CAGCGCCACTGAAAACATACACTCTATCTATAAAATTCAGATGTTTCCCTTGAAAATAGACGAGCAGGAAGGAGTGCTGTGCAACTTGAGCTGTCACCTCGACTCGAGCAGAGGCTCGTGGCGTTGCGACTTCAAAGGCACCGATAGTTTCGGCTGGAGAAACTCCAATAACGCATTGTTCCCGGATTGAGCAGATTTACTGGAAGAACAGAGCAGCTTCCTCCTGCAGATTTCTTGCAACCAGCGAACAGCGATTTATGTATTTATACGGATTTCAACACGCATTTGTTTATCAGTCTTATCTTCTTGTAGACTACATGCAGATTCGACAATTCTAAGATTGTCTCGTAATATTCCAGCACGACCTCTACGAGTTTTGAAGAACCCGTTATCAAATAAATGGTATTATATCAACTCTTACGATAGGTTGGCGGACTTTATCCCTTTTGAAATTTAAACACAATAAAAAATCACTTGTTGCAAGGTTAGAAAAGTGGAAAGGGTAGTCCAGTATTTCACATTTAATATTCTCCATAGCTTTTATGATAAGATATCATTATGTTTTGATGCATGAGCATTCTTTCCTTTTCTCCTTTATTTAAATAATCCGCACAGTTTCGACTTTCATGTTGTATAATATCGTAGTATGAAATATTTAAGTAATACCGATGGGGCCACAATTATACAGGGTGATCATTTGAAAACGACCCACCTTGTAAAGAGTGTTTTTTTAGAGTGGGAGAACTTTAAATTGAAATAAAACACAGAAAAATGTTTTTAATATCCATGAAATTGGATTTATTTGAAAGATAATTTTATGGCATTTATGTTAGAATATGATTTCGGGCATGTGACCGTCGCGGCTGGCGTGTAGATGACGTAATCTGGAGGTCCAATTTTCACACACTCTTCGCAGTAAATCAGGCTGTATTTCGGCAATAACGCGTCGAATGTTGGCTTCCAAGTGCTCAATTCTTTCCGGTTTATCGACTTAGACATGCGACTTTACATATCCTCAAAGAAAATTATCTAACGGCGTCAAATCGCACGAAAGAGGTGGCCAGTTAACAGATCCATTTCGTGGATCCATTTTGTGGATCTGCTAATTGGCCACCTCTTTCGTGCAATTTGACGCCGTTAGATTATTTTCTTTGAGGATATGTAAAGTCGCATGTCCACGTCGATAAACCGGAAACAATTGAGCATTTGGAAGCCAACATTCGACGCGTTATAGCCGAAATACAGCCTGCTTTACTGCGAAGAGTGTGTGAAAATTGGACCTCCAGATTACGTCATGTACACGCCAGCCGCGACGTTCACATGCCCGAAATCATATTCAAACATAAATTCCATAAAATTATCTTTCAAATAACGCCAATTTCATGGTTATTAAAAACATTTTTCTGTGTTTTATTTCAATTTAAAGTTCTCCCACTCTAAAAAACACCTTTTATATCTCGTGAACCACACCAAATATCGAAAAAAATGTATAAGTACTTTTCTATACAGGATGGGGGGGGGACACACGAAAGCGTAATCTGCGTCGCGCTCATACTCACCCCCCCCCCCCCCAAATCTTAAATGGCACTATGCCCTTTGTGACACCTCAAATTAAAGGTCTTTTAAAATGCTATCTTTTTACGCAAAGAAAATTAAAATCGATAGATTTGTGTTAGAGAAATTTAATACAACAATTAGACAAAATAGCACAGGCCGTGCAGAAACAATGAAATTTTAACGTAACTGTTCAAACTGTCCTTCATTTTCGGCGCTGAGTCTCTGCTCAAATCCTAATCTAACATTCTGAAATACCTCTCGTGGAATAGACCTACATTCGTGATTTATTCTTTACCGTAGATCTTGAATATTTTCTGGCTCAGTTTTGTAAACGGTTGACTTTAAATGTCCCCAAAGAAAAAACTCTAGGGGCGTTAAGTCAGGGGATCGTGGTGGCCACTCTATCGGTCCTCTTCTACCGATCCATTTATTCGGATAATTGTCGTTTAACCACTGCCTGACCGGTAAAACATAATGCGGAGGAGCGCCATCTTGTTGAAAACGAAGCTCTTCTTCTGCTAGAAGTAAGTTCCCTTCTTCATCACGTTGATTTTCTAGAGCCTCTATTATTAAAGGGTCGATTATATTTTCTAGCATATTCAAATAAATATTGTCATTTAAGTTTTCTGCTATAAATATAAGACCAATTATAGCATTTCCCAATATACCAGCCCACACATTTATTTGTTGCGGCCATTGAGAATGGCACTCTCTGAAGATGTGGGGATTTTCATCGCTCCAATAGCGACAGTTATGTTTGTTTACAAATCCACTAAGATAAAAGGTATATTCATCACTAAAGCAAATGTTTTTTAATACATTTGGAATGATGTTTATCATAGTCGTCATTGTTTCGCAAAATTCAATTCGTCTATCGAAGTCTTCTTCGGCTAATTCATGATAAATCTGCATCTTATACGGATGAAATTTGTTAAGTTTCATAACTTTCTGAACTGCACCATATGAATTCCAGTTATGGCAGAAACCCGGCGAAGGGAATTATTTGGATTTATTGCAAAATGTCCTAAAACTTCGATTTGCGCTGCTTCATGTAGAACTCTAAGCTGATCTCTTTTTTTATTCGCAACAGATCCACTTTCTCTAAATTTTCCAACCAACTCCAAAACATACTTGTGTGAAACATGCTTGTCCGGATGACTTTCGTTGAAAGTAGCAGCGGTTCTTCGGGCACACTGATTTTCGGCACCGTAAATAAAAATAAATTCAATTCTTTTAGCTAACGTGTAAACCATTTTTTAAATTTCACAAAAATCTCCAACCGCAAAGTAAAACACACACAAACACTGTAATCACTGTAATATTAAACTTGCACAAAAGTCAAAACATCATTTAATTGTTTCTGCATAGCCTACTATTTTGTCTAATTTTTATATTTTTTTAAATTTCTCAAAAACAAATCTATCGACTTTAATTTAAACGAACATCAACAATTACTATTGCCAAACACTTTGACAAGTACTGACAATAAAAACATCCAGTAATGCATTATGACAACAGCCTGCTATGCGTTTTAAAAGCTCCCTTTTGTTTTAATAAACTTAAACACTTTTCCCTTAATATCTCAAAAACGAATCAACCGATTTTAAAAAGCAAAACGTCAAAATATAGGTAATACAAAGGCCTTTCAAATGAGGTACTATCATATAACCCCCCTTGCCAATTAAAATTTTTGAGGAGGAGGCTCTGGAGGGTGGGGGGATAAAACGTGTTATGTAACTTTTATGTAAAAATATGTCCCCCTCATTAATATTGTTGACGTAGTTCGGCGATTTCTTTAGGAAACCTTGTGCACCGAGATATTGGGGGTGGATCGTTTTCAAATGATCACCCTGTATATAACAGCAATGAGATAACATGAACAAGAAAATAACTCGTATTGCTTGAGTAAGAAAAATATAAACATAGTAGCAAATATTCGAGAAGGCTTGACGCTTAATTTAATTGACATTTGTCAACTAAAATATTTTTTCGTATGGCCATCTCTTTCTTACTCAAGCATTCTATTTTGTTATTCATGTTATCTCATTGCTGTTATATGTAATTATGGCCCCATCAGTATAATAATATCTTTACGGTCCCAAAGAATATGCTCATGTTTTTTTCTGCAGACAATGCCATCCTGATTTTATAAGAACATGAAGACCGAATCTTTGTTTCATTTACTGCATCAAAGTGATGAAGTCATGATTCATCCACTATTGCATGTCAGCTTTATCCTGACATTCAGAGAACAGCTTTATCCTGCTGCAAATAGGCACTAAAAATGAATTTGTTCACAACTAAAACAAGTACAAACCTGATATTGGACAATTAATATTAACCACATTTATAGAATTAAAATAATAGGACGACGACCGCGTTTGCGTTTGCCTTCAAAACAAAGGTTTTCCAAGTAGATATTCTACAGCGTAGGTGCTCTCTAACATTAGTTAGAAGTACTCAAAAAGCAGACACCGAAACAAAATTTCCTTAGTTTGCTAGGTTAAAAGTTATTGAACGTGATTCCCGATAATGAAGTTACAGAATTCCGCTACGCATAAAACGCTGCTATTTCGCACAGTACTGATTAAATTTTCAATGCGAGATGTATACGGTTGGGAACTTAATTATAGATGCTATCTAATGCTAAAGCTGCAGAACGATTCCAAAACTTTTGTATTAAGAAGTGGTTTAGTTTAAGCCTTTCTCATTTTCTGTTATTTAAAGTCCTTGGTATGATTTGCTTCATGTGATGTGCTCGTTGCTTATTTCTGTATATGACATACACGAAGGTATAACACAACCGTTTCGCTTTGATTTTGCTCTTTGTTCTAAATATTCTGTTTTGCCGTAACGCCGATATTCGTGGAATCGTATCATTATCATAATTGGCTACCATTGAAAATGTATTTGGTGTATGCATATACATTCCTCGTACGAGGATTTAAATCTGGGGTAAAATGGTATGCACAGTACTCAGTCGTCTAACTCCTTTCTGAGTTACCATTTACAGCATACCTAGCACTCTAACCTCACCCCTCCAAATCCAAGGTACAACAATGGTGTTCTAGTTTTACAAACTGTTTAGGTTATAGTTTTTTCGCTTCTGGTTTGTGCAATTTTAAGGAACAGTTGCAATTTATGCGTTCACTCTCATGCACTGAAGCCAAGCTTCTGTAAGACTAGTAGGAGTTTGAACACGGCAAATACCAGTCAAAGAGCAAGGCTAACGCTCTCTGATGTCACGGGCACGTGACGTCAGCTAAATTAGGTAGTTAATGGGCGCGACGTGAACTTTGACTATAGCTTAAAGAATTGCAATTATCGATTATAATTGATCTTTTTGTAGTAGACAAGTCACTTAGTGCCTTCGTTAGTGATTTTCCATCGGTTTTTGGAACAGCGGCTAATTTGCCGTCAGGCGACGAATTTGACCTTATTTCGTCTATAACTCGCTGTGACGTCATCCTTGAGTAGAAAGCCTTAAGGGTAATGTGATACAGTTCCAGGTTTCTGCTGGCCTGAACAGAATTGTAATTAGATTCTTCTTACTTCTTTTACTTAATTTAGGTCTATGGCCTGTATTTACTGGTTTTCTTGGGATTTTGATGGCCAACTGCCCCACCACCGTTCTGGTGATCTGCCTGGCGGTCTCGTACGATCTGGTAGGTATACCATCTCTCTACTTGGTAGTCTGCCGAGATCTATACACGTGATATGTTTGTTCCACGCTCGTCGACGTTGGCGGAACGATGTTTTGCGTGTCGCATTCCTACCTGATATCCTCGCTTCTTACCCGATCGTATAAGGTTCTGCCCGTAATTACTTTGATGACCTCCCTCTCTGTTGTTCTGAGAGTTATTTATTATATTAGTCTCCACGGAGTATGTTAACATCAGTCGGATACATGTTTTATATATGCGTACCTTACTCTGGGTTATCTGCTATTTGTTTTCTTGCTTCTCCAGATCAGGCCTCGCATACCATCGCATCCTTTCTTGTTTAGTACATCGTTTCGTCATGGACGCTGCCGTATCCTACTATCTCGATGTCTAGGTTTTGATTGCAATTAGATTGTGTGTGTTTAATATTTAAATATTGGAATACATCCTGTGTCATTGCTTGTGAAGCAAAATGCAGTACGCATTTTCACGAAAGAACATGCAGCACGTCCATTTCCCAAAACGCAAGGTGGTCCATGACGGGATTTTCTCAATACGTCACTGGCTAATGAACTATCATTATGGTGGCACCTAAATAATAATAAACATCTTTTCTCTGGATCTACAGATTTGACTTTAGCAACCTGTCCTATTAGTTGAAGACAGCGTCCATGCCACTAGTTAATCACATACCAACCTTGTAACTCTGTTGTAAACAATAACACGTATGAACTTGTAATAAATGCTTCTTTTGGATCTAGGAGAAATTTTTCTGACAATTTTATTTTATTGTATATTCTTCTTTCACGTGTTTTTTGTCTTAATTTAGTTTTTCTTAACGTTTTCATCTTTATAACTTCCAGCATCTACCTTTGTATAGATGTAGCCAGACTGGTTTCCAGTACTATTCATCAGACTATGCTCGTATAGTTTTGAGGAAGTGGTAGTTTCATCACAAACAAAGCGATTCGTAGTAATACCGCGCATTTAATTTTTCACTATGAAATCTACTTGAAGAAGAATTCAATTTCATATAACTCAGGTTTTGCTTACGACACTAGGGTTAATAATTGAAAATTGACAATATTTATTTTACAATTCCGTTTGTGCATGTTTCTAAAAGAAAATAGTCAAACGTCGAGGTTAGGTGCTCTCTGAGATTCTGTTAACACATCTGCACCCTAATGATAGCAATCATGCATAAAGCGGTGCTAATTTGAGAGCATTCCGCCGCATCTTTCCGCTATTGATTCAGCCTCATAACGGCAACATTTGATATGCAATAGCCGAGCACTCGGAACTGCATGCTGCAAACATTGTCGCTTCTGCGAATAGTAATTGAATTCCTGCATTTACCCACTACTCGATTAAAGGAAGCAGCCGCGGGCTCTCTTTACACCATTCCGCTCTTCCGCCCTAACGATGCTTTATAGGTATAAAATATACACCGCCGCGAAGTTCTATCTACTTGGCGGTAATTAGAGAAGACGTTCCTTGGTAAAAACTAAAGTTTTGCTCCGAGATCGCGCCTGCACTTACCACACAGCGAAATTCGAGCAAGCACTATGTTAAGCCGCACTCGGTTGCTTCAGCATAATTATTTGCAAGCCCGGCGAAATAGCAGGGCGCCCTTAAGAGATAGTTATCGCTTCTGGCCACTTTACCATGAAGGATAAAAGACTCCCATTGAGCGCAGATTAAAAACACTAGTTTATTAAACGATATAATTACAAAGTATCGATGAAACCTGCCAAATTACAGTTGTCTAAAGCAGACGTCTTGAGAAACCTCGTAGCAGGAAATGCGTCTGGGGGAGTGTGTCAAAGCTGTTGAGATCGTATTAGGAGATATCAAATTCAGTGACTTCATTAGTAATTATCTCCCATTTTGTCTTTGTGAACATTATTAATACACAGTTAATTTCAAATTTGTGCCACAAAGCGCTCGTTAGCAAACAGTAGCTTAGTGGATCTTCACCGGGCTACTCTACAACTTTCCATTGTTTTCCTGTCTCAATTTGCCCTTTGAAGAGTCTTGTACCAACAGGCGTTTTTAGATTTATGTAGTAGCACAAAAACGAGATTTCTTTGAGAAACCTTGAAACTAGTTATTTGGGTTTCGTTAATATTAAACATAGGGAAAATATTCTCATACATAATGAAGAACACATGTTATATCTAACCGCTAGTGCTCATTAACTTCATTGTGAAAATAAAAGCTAATGTTTGTAACTTTACAACGAAAGTGGAAGTCTTCAACTGTTAGTTATATGTTTATTTGCATATAATCTCCTTTAATGACATTTACAGCATTTTTCAAATAATGGGTTTGCTAGTAGACTCATCATTTATTACACCCTTTGAAAATTCTTAAATTCTGAAAACGTTATCTATTAAAGCGTTTTTCCTTCCCAAACACGAAAAAGGAATCTTTGCTTGGAGTCAAGTCAGAGTTGCAAAAGTGGAGAATACACTTTTTCAGAGCTCCACCAACGCAGCATTCTTGCTAGCTGATATATCTAATCGGAAGTATAGGTCCTAAAGCGGATCCTTGAGGTGCTCCACTTAAAACAATATATTTATCTCAAAAGACCCATCTATTGCTGCTTGGAACATATTACTTTTAATATATCCATCGCAGCGGTAAAGTTTTAAAGGTACTCGACTTAACGCATCATACTAAAGTCTCTTTTTAAAATTTAAAAAGATTAAATCACTTGGTAAATTATGCTTAAATGCACACGCCCATTTGTTCAAATCTGCCATATAGCTAACATATCTAATAAGAAGTATAGGTCGTAAGAATGAGCCTTGCTGAGCTCCAAAAAACACAAGATCTTTATCTCAAAGGCAGCCATCTGTTCTTAGGCAACTATCTGTTCTTACATGGAATTTTCTTCCTTTCAATAAATCCATTCGAGAAGACGTTCACAAACGCCACTGTGACAACATGCTAAATCCAACTACATTAGCTACTAATATATCATTATATAAATACTATATATGAATTACCTTTAAGAAACGTTGTAAAGACACCGATGTCTCTTGTGCGCAACTGTTATGCTACATGTAAGTCCGCCGTCACGATTTCGTGAATAGAAATCCGGCTTCATGCTGAATGTGTAACTCGCAGGAGTTTGCACTGTAACCTGATACACACGCTGCGAGATGTCAAAACAATGGTTTTAGAACTCGTCTCTTGGTTGGAGACGAAAGCTGGTGCAATATGACGCAAAACTGTTCGTTTTGCAGCGTTCAATACGTAAAACTCACCAACCCCTAATAATTGCGTGTAAGTTGCTCGTTACACGAATGAGTTGACACCTCAATGGAAGTCGAGCTTGTATTTTAACTGGATGTCTTTAATGTCGTACATTAGGACCTCTTAAAAGCCCAAAAGTCTTGAAGCTGTAGCGTCAGTGCACTTTGTTGCGTATTGGTAAAATTCGGTAGTTTAAACGTGGAAACTGCTCACCGCAGGTGTTGTATCACGAATGAATCCTTGCGTACTCAAAACATTCACCTCCCGAATATTGTTAAAACCAATGTATATGCGAAAACACGGCGTACTTCTGCGGGATGCATGCATATGGGTGCCTAAGTTGAATCTATTCAAATTCAAATAAACTAATCAAATAGACATATTTAAATAGTACAAGTTACACATGCTCAAATTGGATATATAGTAATAATAATAATAATATTGGTTACTTCTAAGTTCAAAATATTAATTACTAGAAATGAGCTCAAGTGTAGCTGGATCAAATGCAACTTCACGGAATACTATCAAAAACCTTTTAGAAGCCTAGAAAAACATCAGTGTTTATAGATCTTCCTCAAAATGAGTAATAATTCTAGGAAAAGCAAATTATTACAATGGAACTGAGTTATTCTTCGAGAAAATATTATATTACAGAGATCTTTAGTAGATATAACTCGTATTAATTACTGGAATTCAACAATAGCCACGTTGAAACCCGTTCAGGAGTCAACAAATGTCACGACCCTTCTGCAAAATTTCCATGTTGTAGCGGTGTTTACAATATGCAGCAACCATGTTTGTGGAGTGTCTGCTATTTGCATATAACATGCAAAGGAAACCTGCGAAGCCCTTGCTCGTTAGCTCTTGATGTAACGCGGTTAATCGAACCACTTCGTTCATTGGGGAATTGCAGGATGCTTAGTAATATTTAGCAGTTTGTTTAATGCCCACGTCGGATGTTTCCGGTGCCCCTTACTCTGGACCCGGCCAATTTTTGTATGCTTTCTCTACTTTTGGCACTTCTAATTCGCCCCATTCGCGCCACCTTTCAACGGAACAATGGCGAACTTTCAGCCGAACCGAGGTATCCGTTTAGAATCATAATGCACCCTTACCTTTGTTGTTGCTCGTACACGAATGTATGATATTGATCGTGCCCCTGACCCCGCTCTCGAATCGGGGTCGCAGCTTTTTGACCCCGCTATTATAAATACACCCTCACTTCCTTAACCCTTTGCGCTCTCGGCCCTTAAGCCGCTGAATGCGCTGTGCAGCTTTTAGGCGCTTTTTAAAGGCCGGGATTAATGTCGGATATGTAAATCCTTGATTCATAAAATGTTTAAGCATTGCGCCCGCAGGCAGTTTAAGAATAATTGCTTTATCGCGGAGGAGCGAAAACATAAGGGCTGAAATTGATTTAAGCCTACCGCGGGCCTCCTCGAGATGCCTGTGACATTTTTCATTATTCCGCCCTCACACAAATAAATCTCTATTCAAGGTGAACGAACTGACTCATCGGCTGTCGCGAAACGTTTTCGGTGTTTGCTCGATTTTTAAACTTAATTTACTCCCGTTTCCAGTTTTGGGCTTGAAGCGATTTCGAAAATGGCGAAAATCACGAGCAAATTACGACTTAATCATGTCGTGGAACAGATTTATAATACTCCGTATTTCGGCATTTCTGGGTCAGTTAGTTGGTTTGAGAGGAACAATGGAAAATATGAATTTCTAGCATATTTTATGATAAAAACTCCAAAACTTACCTTAAGGATTAAAAGTATAATTAATATGGCGTAACATTAACATCTTGATATTGCAAGATGTACATCTTGAATTAGTTTCCCAATACAGTTATCGGGGATGCAACTTAGATGATAATATCGATTTAGATTCTGTGATCAAAATAAGCATAGCAATGGCAAGATCGGCTTTCGTGAAATACATGGGTATGAAACTATAGTGTAACAGGAGGAGATTAAAAATATCTTAATTGAGAAAAATACTCACAACGTACTTAAAAGGATGATGGAAACTGAACTACAACTCAAATCAAAGCCAGACAAACTGAAGATATAGCATAGGCATTTTGAGATGAGAGATAGTACTTCATATTACATCTAATAATGTAAGCGAAGATAGAAGTAGACTTCAAAAAAGAAAAATACCTTACAGCAACGGATAGGAATAACGTTTTGCATCGACCTGCAGTAATGCTAGTATTCGAGATGGCGATGTACAACCTCACAGACCAAATGATGGCTTGGAAGCGATCTCTTGGTTGTAAGGGTTGAGAGTTATGCCGGTCGCCAGCCTCAGCGACCAATATGTGAGCGTGCCGTTCCATAAATGTAACTATATTGATAAAGCCTTATCGCAACGCTTTGACAAATCTACGACGATTATCGGATGTATCCAGCTACCATAGAACGGAAGGTACTATATTTGAAATTACGAATTCCCGTTTTAAAGTATCGCTATGGATCTCTGATTAAATTTAAAGAAAATATTCGTTCACCGACGCTTCGTATCATAGCCCTTTTCGCACGTCAACACTTCCTGAAGAAGCTTTCCGTATCGTGCGTAGCAAAGCTCTGAAGAAATGTTGCTCTTCATCGCATTTAGGATTGATTGACGCCAATTTTGCCGTCAACGTTTTGGAGAACTTCTCTTGATAGTTGCATTTCGCTGTTGCCCAAAGATTTTTGCCAGCTAAACGTATTTTTTGTTTAGTATTTCATGCTTCACGTGTTATTTGCCGTTTAAGTATATTAGTACGTGCTAGAATAAGATTTTATGTGAGTCAGTTACCGAAAAATTTTCCACACCCACATTTATTGCTTATTTTTGTGTTTCTACGCCGCCACTATGAAATGAGTTTTGGGGCATATCCCCATTCGTAGTGCAGTAACGCCTTCACCGTTCTGCACACGTATATTAATAGTGTTTGCCCCATCCGGAATTATTTCGGCAAGGAGACCGTCGCGTCGGCTACCCTTACTGATAACGCGCTATTACATCTGAAAGGTCAACCCGCCTGAAATGTACTATTATGAATGTTAGTGTGTGACATGTGTGTATTATTTTCATTTGTAAAGCGCAGTGCAGTTCAGCGTGTTTTGCAGCTAAGTAAGCACTTAGAAAGGTGTAGAAATGAGATACGGGTCAAAATGCCGCAAATTTTAATTGTTAACGTGCAAATCAGCGCAATCAGTAAAGTGTTCTTCTGTTAAAAATTGACTCCTACACTTTTTCGCTTTTGCTTTTCCACAACGATCTACAAAATATAAATATAAATGAAAAATATACAATAACATAGTCCCAATTCAGTTAATAACAAAAACTAATGAACTCAAATCGTTTGACTTACGCATTCGGAATGTCTTCGAACTTTCACGATTTTTCCAACAAGGAAAGTTTCAGCAAGTTGTTTGAACCGATTAAATGAATAGAAGGTGGCTAATTATAGCCTTCATTCAATTACATTGGGACAAATTGATTGAGAACGAGAGGGAGTTGGATGGAAAGCCGTGTGACTTTCTAGTGCTTACAGTAGCGCGAATATGTTTTACTTCACGATATTTACCCTGTTCAGTTTCTGCTTGAGCACTTTAGAGCAGTAAAGTTACAAATGTAGTATTTTGATGATAATTCGCATAGTATTTTCCAAATGCTATTACAAAATGTGTAAATATTGATTTTGGATTTCTTGCGCTATTCTTACGATTTGGTTTTGAACGGTAGGCTTCAGTAGCGCTAAAAGCAATCATTCCTTTTTCTTCCGGGTTACATGCTGGTTGTCACTGTTAGAAGTGTTAGATGCGAGGTATGATAAATTGGCTCGGGATGCAGCGAGCGATATACAGAACTCCAATACGTCTGTATGAAGCACAAAATTAGTAAAGCGCCACAGGTTGCCACTAAATTGAAAATGCTGAACTCTGAACTTTCCTTTGCTATTTTCCTATTTATCAGTTATAAAACGGGCGCATCGAACGCCCCCATAAATCGAAAGTCGCGAAAAACGGCCAAACTGGCACCGGAAGGCGATAATAGCGGGCCTTTATGGCCGCGAAAACGCCAAAAAGCGACTTTCGCCGCCCGAACAGCGGAAAGCCTTGGCTCGGGCTAATCCTGAATGGCCCATTGTTAATAAATGCTGTAATTGTTTCGCTTTGAGGATTCGTCGGCGCGAGACTCATCCGGTCTGCTAAAGCGTTTTCACCGGGAGATCACTGGAACGTGCTTGGGGCCTCCTGAGCGTCGGTAGTTCTAATATACTTCTGGCCGAATTCGCCTGACGACGCGCTTTGTTTGCTACCTTTCCCCGCTAAGCCTTTGTTTAATTCCGAAATCGTTTGCGGCGGATTTGGGCAATTAATGAGCGAGGCATTCTTCGAAGCGGCGTGTTAACTGTACGAAAGCCGTTGCGCCAGCTCAACTGCCTCGAAAAAGACAAAGCTGTCAATTTGTGTCTGCCAAGGTTTTTACAAGTGGAAATCCCTTTTACTGCCATTACTGGCCATTAGGACAAAATAGAGCTCGAGGTTTCTAATATCTGAGGACGTATTCCTTACAACAATATCCACAGTTACCTATTTTGGCTATTTTTATCTGGGCTGGTATTCTTCATTGCAGACGTTGTACCATTTTCCACCAGTCCTTTGGCCTACCGCGTTGAAGTGGTATCCAATTTGATCGTATGCATCTTTATTTTTCCGTTCTGTATAAGTGGCTCTTTTTTATCGTATGGCTTGTGGTGGGAAATTTGGTATCGGAGTTTTCGGGTATTACCACTGTACTAATTTCTGCGATGTTTACATGCACTTGGGCTCGCCTTTTAATTTTCTCTCGTTTCTAACTTTGTCCAACTTCGTCCACAACTTCTTCTGTCATATTCAGTCTCCACTATTTTGCATACTTCTTTGTTCATTTTTGTGAATGCACACGCTTTGTAAAAGAAGAAATAGTGAAACTAATCAAGTTATAGAAAGCAGGAATAGTATGAAAACCATATGGTGAACCTGTAGAATTGTTAATACTGTCCTATTACAATGCAATTATTGACATTACAACTCTCTTCAATCTATGATATAGGCAACATCCCTCGTGAGTAAAGGCTTCAATCAGTTTTTACTCCCCTTCCAAAGAAGAATTATGCTAAGTCATGTGGAGGTGAGACTATGGAATCTCACGCTTTATGGGTCACCTGCTGAGATCCTCCATCAAAATCATTGATAATAGTATTTACAGAAAAAAAAGTAAGCGGCAGATGTCCGACACGCAATTTAGTTAGAAAAAGGCTCTGGGGACTTTGAAGGCTTTGTTCTGTATTCAGGTGCTCTTAAAACGCTGCATAGATGTCGATTGTGATGTTTTCATCTACTTCGAAGATTATTAGAATTCATTGACACCGTCGAAATGTGCTATGAGGCAGGTCTAGACGACAAAGATGTAAGAAATAGGACCATCCTTAGAATCACACAGCACGTTTAAGAATAGAGAGCGAGGATATCTTAAGTGTTGTTAGATACGTAGAGGACACAGTTACGTACGCAGACTCTCTAGAAAAAGCACATAAAATCATCACAGTAATGAAACATAGTCTCCAAGAAAACTAAATTCATGGTGATCAGCAAAAGTTACTACCCTAACAGTAACTTACTATTGAGAAATGCCTTGATTGAAAAGTTTGGCAAGTTCGCATACTTGAGCATCTACGTATATGCTCAATTCCCTCCGAATAAAGAACCCAATTGGAAAAACAAAGGCAGCCTTTACCAGAATCAGTCCAGTACTAAGGAACCATGACTTTCTAAATGTTGTGACCTCTCGGTATTGTTGTATAGCCTAGAATCATAGAGTCAACGACATCATTGGTGACAAGTTAGAGCCTTTTAAAATATGGATATACCAACAGCTACTCTGATCAGGTGACTCAAGTGAATCAATAAAATATTATATAAGTTCTCGCTATCGCGAAGAAAAGAAAATGTTAATACTTTTCCACGTCACGCGCAATTCAGAGAATTCAAATTGATATCTCTACATTTGTGGAAATTAACAAAAAAATAATAAATAAAAAATTGAACTTCAAGGCCCTATAACTTCTTACTGAAGTGACTTTGTACTAAGGTATATTAGGTTTAATCGATTTATTATAACGTACGGAATCTATGACTAATGGGTGTCCCATTCTTCTTGGGACACCCTGTATATTCATTTTTGAACTTTCATTATTATTATATAGTCCCAGATCATGGAGACAAGAGTAGTATTCAGACTGTTGTACCGTTAATCTCTAGATCTCTATAACCAGTGTTACGTTCATTTGACAAAGGTATATATTTTTGCTTTATTTTCTAACGTTAGCCCTAGAGATTTACCTCACCTACAGCTTTCCCTAAAAGTTAGTTAATTGCTGAGTAAGTTTAAAGGATATAGGTGGTTTTATCTGCCACGGTTAAAGTTAAATTTACAGTTATGAGTTTGGTTTGTATTCTCGCATTACCCCCCCCCCCCTCGAGTAATTTTATGTTTCCTGGTTCTATTAGGCCCTTCTGAAAGCGTTATTTTGATTAATTAGCTATAGCAATTTACACATTTAGTTGGTAAACGAGGTGATTATTTTGACGTTTTGGAGGTTAGATTTAGGTTATGAATTTTCAGTCAATTTATCGATAGGGGATTACTGGAATAGACAATGTCTCTTATCCCACAGGTGTGACATTAGGAGGATGATTTGACTGGACGTGAGACTCGAAATGAAAGACATGAGTTAGACAATTTTTTTTTATTTTTCAACATATTCTCCTCGTACATCGACACACTTGGACCAGCGACGCTGAAGTGCCTGTTTTGTAGTGATCTTCTTCAAGGCTGTCACAATATTGCTCCGTTGTAACAATTACTTCTTCGTCCGTCTTAAACTTCTTTCCAGCAAGGAAAAGATTGAGCTTCGGGAATAGGTGAAAGTCACTCCGAGCAAGATCTGGCGAGTAAGGTGGGTGGGGGATAATCTGGAAGCGAAGTTGATCCAATTTCTCACGAACAATACGACTGGAATGGGAAGCAGCATTCCGGGTCTTTTTTCAGCAATTGCTGCTTTTAGTTGGTCCAAAGTGCAGCATAATATGCTCCGTTGATGGTTTGGCCCTTTGTGAGATAGTCCATGAGAAGTATCCCCTTCGAATCCAAAAAAATCGTAGCCATTACTTTCCCGGCCGAAGAAAACGACTTCCCCTTCTTTGGTGGAGGACTGCCATGATGTTTCCACTGTTGAGATTGGCGTTTTGATTTGGGAATGTACTGATGAATCTAAGTTTCATCGACCGTAACAAAGCGGCGCAGAAAATCAACCTGATTTTTCTTAAACAGCTTCAAATGGTCGCTTGATGTTCGCACTCTTTCTCGTTTTTAATCAGCATTCAGCCAGCGCGGCACCCATCTTGCTGACAGCTAAGACATGCCCAATTCTACGTGCAAAATATCATGTATGCGCTCAGTTGATATGCCTACGATGCTAGCTATCTCGTCAATGTTTATTCTTCGATCCTTCAAAACAATATCATGCACTTGATTGACTGTTTCCGGGGTTGTTACCGGTTTTTATGGTTCTGGTCGTTCATCATCTTCAATGCTCAAATCACCACGTTTAAATCGTGCAACCCAGCGACAAATCGTTGCTTTCGAAGGAGCATTGTCACCCAATGTTTGCTGCATATCGGCCAAAATTTCAGTCGTGTTTAGCTTCTTAAAAAACAAATATTGAATCGCATCACGAATAGCGTTTTTATCCATTTTAGGATTTTCCATTTCAGCGTCGTCTTTAAACCGTTGCAATTTCTTAACTGAACGCCACAGATCAACTAAACTTCACTTGTCAGCATAAAAAAGATGGCGGAACTCGAAAATGATGTTAATTTTTACCGCTAGAGGGCACTAGTAGTCGAGTCGCACGTCCCGTCAAATCATCCTCGTACTTGCAAGTTCATTCCGTTATTACGTTATTTGACTTATCTGATCGAAGCTGCGTGTGATATCTCGTACTGTCTTACCCTCTCAGGCGTTTTCTTACTATAATTCGGAAAGTTATTCGTTTTGCCCCCCCCCCCATTTTCAACTTATCGGTTTCGTTTTGTTTTTCAATCCAACTGCTTCCAGCACGAGCTCGCAAAAACGGACCATTTAAATTTTCGGATGGTTGCTGTATTTCCCTCGCGTCTCGCTCTTTATGAGCGAGTGGTTGCTGTATTTTCATTATTTCCCCAATTCTTATCATTCGTTAGTACAATGGCATCTGAGAATAACATCATCTGGTGGATCTAATGCGTTTTTTAGTTTTGTCGTGAAGCACATGCTGGCAATTTGTGTTTACGCACTTTAATTCCATTTTAGATAGTTTTTGATAAATTTGTACCTACCTATTACTTTACCTGGGGTTGGAAATGGATCGCTAAACCGATTGATATCTGAAGTAAGTGATCCACGAATGCACACCGCGTGTGTGCGCTCATTGCGTCTATTATTTCAGAGCTTCTTTGTACTTAGAGCTTTTCTTTGTAACTACGAATATTTCGTTATGATTTAGATTTTATGGATTTACAGAATTTGGGTGTGTGGATTATGAGTACGATTTTTATATTAGAGTTTCTAGTTGCAATTTTAGTCCCTTTTAAGAGTCCGTGTTTGTAGGACGCTGGATTCACCGGAAAAGCTATAACGCTTTAATTTCAATAAATACTGTTTCCGCCAATCGTACTAGAATTGACACATTATTGATAAAATTTTGTTGAGCAAAGTCAAAGATTCCATTACATCAGCCGTTACTAGGTAATTTACAATAAACTCTACAGGAATAAGATTCCCGTCCTAGGCAGGAAATATTTGTCGAATGATCCTAATTTTTTTAATTACTCGCATTGATTGGCGGAAACATAGCATGTGAATCTTGAACAGAAAGCAACATTCCCAGACTCCTGTGTTGTTGGGCTCAGCATTGGCCTCGCCCAACAATATTAACAGTTGTCCGGAAATGTTACGCTGTTCGTCCAAGATACACAATGTACTATTCCGCAATTCAAAATGTATTAGCGTGAAGAATTTTCCAACTTAGATTCGCGAGTTGTGAACAATCAAGTTGGTGGTGCCCTTGTTATGTTTTAATCATTTTAGTGTTAATTCACTCCTCCTCCGTAGTAGCTCAGCTGGCCCGTTGGATGCTATTGGTTACGAACTATTTTGGGTGTCACAGCTCGCTATCTGCCTATATTAAAGTAGGTAAGATTATTTAGCATTAGTTTTTTTTTTTTACTTCCGCCTATAACCACGTTCAGCCGTCTCACCATGTATTCAGTATTGTTTAGGTTTACCTCCAAGCCCCATTTTTTACTTCCTTTTACAATAAAGGAGTATTGGATTCACCCCAAAAATTCGAAATTGAGTTTTCAACAGATCTTCGCGTTTCAGAGTCCTGGAACCCAAAAAACATTTTTTTTCATTGGTCTGTCTGTATGTCTGTCTGTGTGTCTGTGAACAGAATATCTCAAAAACGAAAAGAGGTATGGGGTTGAAACTTCATATGTAAGTTTTGTGTACTATGTAGATGCGACAGCAAGCTTTTGAAAAAAAGCGCATAACCGGAAGTAGGTGTTTACTCTTGTGATTTTTCAGTTTTTTCGATTTTTTCAAAAACGGCTCTAACGATTTTTTTCAGACTTCTCATTCTTATTACATTTTTAATGTGTATTGATGTGAGATAGATAATTTTCCAGTTGAATACTTCTAAAATGAGTTTCTTTTATTTCTTTTTTACTCTTTTTTTATTAACTCCTATTTTAAATAGAACACCCGGTATATTATTAGATTTTTGAATTCAGTTTAAAATTCTAGAGAAAATTTGTCTCTTCACCTAACGCTCTATTTTGCACCGTTTTTGTAGAATTTGTAATTTTTAAAATTTTTGACAAATGCTTAAAAATTTAAAATCAAATATTTGGGCAATTATACGATCACTGTAAAAGGAAGTTGTGTGCGTGTATTACACCAGATTTTTGTATTCCTCGACACATTTTCGAAGCACAGAATGAATTCCATATAACCCTATCGTCGGCAATGTATAATGCGTAAGGAGTCATCTCGTGCTTCTAAATTCATAAATTTTCTTTAGAGCTTCAAAAACCTTATAGCATTCTTGTATGTCACTGTTCAGTCCATAGTAGCTGTCGTAAGTTTATTGTACGTCAACGACTACTAAATATGATTTTAGGTGGTGTGCAAATTCTGTATCTGTGAGTTGTCGACGGCAGAAGATACAATATACACAAGTATGCCCAACTCTAAAACCATTTTGTTTTGGTTTTGTTTTGAAACATTCCCCAATTCGGGTTTTCAAAATAATGAACTAACATACTGATATAAAGTCTTTGCTATAACTTTGACTGGCATTTTTAAATAGGTTGATGATAAATCCTGTGTTCGATATTTAAGATAAGCTTTCTCTTTTGAAGCATTTATTGAAAAGTTCAGTCAGCAGTTCATACAAGATATTTGGTGTATGGCAGTATGTTCCGGTAAAAACTTCACCATTTATATATGTTAATTAGTTACTACACTTACTCATTAAATTGACTTTAGAACAAAACAACACCAAGGCCTTTTTTTTCTAATACACTAAGTATAGAAACAACACACATCTTTGAAATATTTCAACGACAATGCCTAACCCGTGCCTCCTGGTCGAAACATTTTGAGCAACGCTTTTATTATAAAGTCAACATTAAATGAAAACAAAAACTCAATTTCAGTCCTTCAAAGGAAAGAAAAACTCTAAAACAAGTTTATGTAACTAAACAAGTGCTGCACCAATCTAAATGTCGGCCTATTTACATCAGAGACTTCAGATTTATTTTTAGCCCGTTTCATTCATCCCAATTTCCGTCTGATAAATCTCCATCCCAACAGGGTACGCATTTTCCGACTGCTTTTGGTAAACACGGGCGTTAAGTTTGAGAAGTTGGCCAACAACTTTGAACTTCTAAATTAAAAATTAAAGTTAATACAGCTAGGAACTAAGGATTTGGGAAATTTAATATTTTCGTTGTGAATAAATTCCGCGAGTACCGCCACGGGTGATTTTAATTTTGACAGAGTGTTGACTTTTCCGCCAAAGACGAATCAGCGCATCAACAATATGGCGACACATTTTTTATTTAGGGGGATAAGATAACATCACCATGCTTACAAAGTAAGTTTGTAAAGATCGTTCTCTCTGTTGTGATCGAATTGCGTACAGCAGCTCGAGTCGTAGTACCCAATAAAATAAACAATTTTCTTTTAATTAATTCAGCGATTTTTTTGTATCACACTAACTCGAGCGTGATATTCTTCATCCGTCAGTGAAATTGCGCCTCCTTGTTCGTTGGAGGGTTCGAGTTAACGGAACTAAATCTGTCCTGGTCACTAAGTATTAGCAAACAATATGTCCACTAGTTTTTATTGCTAGCACGGAAATATCGTAATCACCAGAAGCACAATGTCTAAAACTTGCTCTTATCAAGAAACTAATCTGGAAATTGAACATAATTAAGAACAAAAAGAAGTTGGACATCAACACTAAGATAATGTATTGGTGATTGGGTAAAAAGTTGCCCCTTTCAGTTGACATCAAGCTTCTTCTTCCTCTTATCATAGACGGAGAGCCTATCATCAACTACACAAGGTGTAGTTCCATGGTTCGTCTTTGGCCATGGGCTGGGTAGGTGGCCAGAATAAACCCATTGTATTTAAGGGAAGAATGCCCTTCTACAGGGGTCACGTCCAGCAAAGGTGTTTGTGTGGCGGCTGGATGCGTAAGATGCGACCAATGTCCTAGCGTCAGGTTTAAACTCACTACGTGCCGATTACAGGTTCAACTGCTTTACCTCTCGACTATCCGCTCTCCCCGACAAGCTGATTGTCTATAAAGCTATAATACAGCCAATATCGGCATACGGGTTGCTGCTACACTATGTTCAGGCTCAGTATAAATATAATACAATACTTTGAGTTGAAGACCCGTGAAATATTGTAAGTACCATGGTACGTTATCAACAACAGCCTTCGTTTCGATTTAGTAAACGAAGAAGTAAACTCACAAATGTTACACCTACTAATCTCTCTTCGTCTCCAAAGTAGTCAAAGAGATTCCCAGACTTTAGTGTTAGCTTTTTTTCTTCTGCTGGTCTCATTAATGCTGACTCTAATATTTTCTTGCCGGATGACATCGCTCAGATGTTCAGATATTGACTGTATGAAGTCGCTTCGTTCGCGAGCCCTAAAATGTCGCTGAGCGAGCTACTCTTTGGAGATGCGGAGATGGAATAACTACGTTGCTTAAGGAACTATAAGCGAAGAGACGCATTGAAATAGGGGTCAGTGAACTTCACAGAATGTCTCAAGTTCTGCCGACAGTATGGTGATGAAGCATCTAAGTCATTAGGTGACGCAATTAATTATAAAGCCATCGTCATGGAGAGCCACATACTAAGCAATTGGCATGCGTTAGTTATCACTGGAGGTGAGTGCTTTGATACCGTATATAGTCGTTCGAGAGAGTTAGCAAAGAGGCCCAGTGAGTCATATCATGCAATGGGGCGTTTGGGTGCACTTTCTTGTGTTCTGTACGCACTGCGCCTGAGCATATGCGCACTGCTATGTTAGCACAAAGGCGTCGCTTGAAGCAGCTGCCTGCAAGTACTTCAATAATACACCGTGCGTGCTGCATCTGAATAGTTTTCAGAGGTGTGCGTTAATAACTTCAATATAAATGTGTAGTAGAAGCAGCCTTTTCAACGTAGAGATATATTATTGTATGTTAGTAAAACAATTTTTGGCGGGTGCATATGAATGCGGGGTAGAAATGGTCATTCGTTTCACGATCTAGTATGTAACACTATACCTTTTGTAGCTAATCTGTTCTGATTAGCACGAGTACAAGTAAATTGCTGGGTTAATTTCAACAAGGGGTGTCTTTAACTCGATTGGGGTAAATAAGGTAAGAGAAATCTTATTGCTATCGAGCTAGCTGGCAATAAGAAAAGGCAAAAGCAATTAATAAACACGGAGCAGTTTTGGAGACGTCTTGTTATAATGACAAATTTAGGTCTCAGCGACATCATTTCCAGAAACAATACGAACAAGTGACACTTTTAAAAGAATTGGGACAGGAAATCACGTTAAAAGAAGAATACGTCTAGCACGGGCGGCTTTTGATACATGCACAAACGCTCTTATGAGCTCGGATTTCAAAACATCTGCGGGAGTTATGATATTCATAACATTCCTAGATATGTTAATAGCAATTACATAGTTACGTCAATGCTTTAAGTGTCTAGTTTTGCAACCATAATTAGGCCTTTCCTATTTCATGCCCAAGTTATGATTTGCATGTAAAGGCAACTGAAAACGTTAAAATACGCGGCATAAGCAAGCAATTAATTTTCAATTACTAGCAACAATTTCGAATTGCGCCCAGCTTTCAGATGGCACGCTACTACCAGAACTAGATTGAGAAGTCGCGTTCTATTTTTATTGCAGCTCTGAAGGCGCATTATTCGAAGAAATAGAGCGATTCGAGGGACGCACTAAATTTTTTCTCTATTTGGTGCCGCTCGGCCCGCCGTTAGAATTTTCCGCAATTACATGGGCTTCGGCTCTTATCTCAATCGACATTTGTTTTCCAATTCTTCCCGCTACGTGATCTGCAAGACCCATGCAGGTTCCAAATGCCCATTGTCCTGCCGCATCCAAAGTCGCGATAAACGCAGCCAGCGAGGCTCGCTCTCATTACCCCATCCCCATCGCGGCAGCGCTTATTTTGGCGTCCCGGTCGATTAATTGAAATTCTTGGCTAACATGTATCATTTCCGACGCGAATGCTCTTCCAGGCGCTCCACGCGAACCCGATATTTTTAAACCTTTTATGTAAAGACACTTTGCTGATTCAATATAAAATTTCCGTGCTAAGAAGCCAGGAAGTTTCGGCATGAATTCTGAGATGAGCCCTGCTGGGGATGCTACATTTAAGATGTGGTAATATTAACTTGCTAAGTTTTCCCGATTTTCTTTTATGGCGGCGTTTTTTACGCTTCTGCCGCACTCGACCCGCTTCTTTGTGCTCGCGGAATTTGTAAATTCGGGGGCGTTTCGGAGATAATCCATCATCAGGCGCTGCCTGGAAATGTGTACAACATGATACAGATTTGTAGAAAATAGAGGGTGGCATGCTCCAACACAATCTGTTACGTAGTTGTTGTATCGGTCTTTACAAGCTCCACTTCTAAGAAATTTTGAATATTTTCAAATTAAACAAACCATTGACAGTAGTATCACCATACTCGGTACGGGGTATTTCACAACATTATATCATAACTAGCTACTCGTTCCATTCATTAAATATGGGCTTATAAAAGATCGCTATTATATTCAATTGTAGTCACTGATCAAACATATTCTTAAACTCTACAATAAGTCAACCAGAAACCTTAGACGATATTTACGCTAATATATCAACTTCTTCTCTAACTCCGAAAAAATATTAACTAGAAAAGTGTAAACCATAATAATTTCTGTAGTGGTGCGCCATCATGTTGAAACCACGAAATAGCATCTACTACGTCTCGTAATGTGTCATGCAGAAGCTAAAAGGTTAAGCAAAAGGGTGCAAGACCCGTGCAAATTAGAATTTTAACACAAATCGCGATGCGCGTATCCGCGTTGCAAGTACCCGCAACGCAGTCCACTTTTCTCCCTTTCAGAGGATTACCCAAGTAGGAGATTCTAATGGGTATAAATGGACAAAATACCCTGCCCGGCCAAGGTAAGTTGAATCGAGAGCTCACCCCGAGGAGACACCAAGAGTCTAGCAGTTATCCTGAGGTCCAGAAATCTACAAATTTGAAAACAGGAATCAGGCCGATAAGACACCACACATTTTCGGTGGAAAAATAACTCCTGATTTTTTGTCGAGCCGATTCTTGGTGGCAAATCACTTCTGAACCCCGCTGTTGAGCCGATTTGTGGTGGTGATAATTTCCCTGAAACCATCGCTGCTCGCCAATCCGAGAGAGAGGAGAACGTAACTTAAAACTAAACATACGTGGTAAAAAGATCCTCAAGCAGAGACCACAAGCAACTTTGGGATATCACCCGCACAAGTATCTCCATATAACGAGGATAATTAACAATAGCTTTACCAAATAAATAGCAACCATATTTTGTGTTTACATTTTTAGTTACAGAGAACCGCCGCCGTACCAACCGTTCCGACAACTAAAGTCACGCTCGCCCCGCAACTGCGTCTTGCGGGTTTCGTATCATACTCAACTCAGTCGCTGTTTGCGTCCAGCAAGAAGTTTAGCGAGGCTTAAGAAGAATTATTCTTCATTTATACAACTTTGCTTGTACATACTTTGTCTGTCCATTTCATTTTAAGTTCTATGACATGTAATATTTGTAAATAAACCAATTTATTTCTGTCTAATTAATCAGGTAATTTCGAAACCCTGCTTTATAGCTATACAATTTAAATCGGGAAGAATAAATTAAAACCCCCGTTAAGTTGCAAGCATTGCAGATAGACCAATTAGAAAATTGTCCAAAATTACTGAACAAACAGATTATGTCCCTCCAGTGTAGCGTGAATTTTCAAGCTAGATTAATTTATAGTTTGTCTGTTACTAATGCGGTCTTAAATAGTTAATATAAAAACACCAGTATGATTAGTTTCGACTATAAAACATCTACAAACATTTATTCCGAGTTATTAATCCTCTGGGTGGAAGGCCAGGACACGTCGGTGTTGAAAGAAAACCTAGGATATTTCAAATTTTGAGATACCGAGAGAAGACAGAAGCAGGAAGCTGCCCGGGAACATGGTGCTTTGACAAGCGCTGCTCCACGCTGCGGGGCAGAGTCGTGGCTTTTTAATTTCTTGAAAGAGACTGTTCCTTATTTCATAGTGCTCGGTATTTTGGCTCACGGTGCAGTTGGAGAGAGGCAGCAAACATGTGAGATCAAGCAATCTTTTTTTCCGTATGTATTATACGCGTTATGAACGCAGTGAACTTACTTAGTTCTGTCATGAGTATTAAACTTTGAACATCCTAAACAAGTTGGTTAGTTCCGTTATCGTGGGCTAAGTGCCGTCGGCTCCAAAAATCCACTGTGATAGGATTCTCTTACGGATTCTCGGCCCTGCTGAGTGAAAATTGCCATGGGTCAACGTTCATCCTCATTTCTGTCATCTCGGCGATCATCTTCGTGGGCCAGTCGTGTCCCAGGTCAATATTCCGAAATTGCCGTCATCTCGATGAGAATTAATAACGCAGTGGTGCCTCAGAATTAATAATTACCTACTTTCTGCTTTCTCAATAATTGAATTAGGCAGAAACAGCTAAGCTTTCAAAATAGAACGACGCTTGTGCCCCACTGTAGCTAGCAAAAATGCGCATGCTCGATTACTTGTCGTAAATTTATTTGTCTATTGCCATCATACATTTCTAGTGGTACGCGTTCCATAGTTTTCTTCGGAATTTTCCAAAACGTCTTCTTCTTCTTACCATTAAAACTCGCAATTTTGCTTGTGTTGATCTTTAAAAGAGTGGCATTTCTTATTCCTGTCATGTTATTCTTCATTAACGAAAAATTGTTTTGATTTTTAAGTATTTCAATATATCTTCTAGAAATTTCAATTAGTCACAAAACCTGGTCTGGTATGGATTCGTCATACTTCCTGTTAAGGGCGATAGTCTACAAGAATTTTCGTTCAGTACCAAGAACAGCACTAGCGATTTTAAAGCAGATCAAACCAACACGGATTGAAATCTTACACCCATTAAAAACCAACAGCAGCAAGCAAATAAACCTGCACCGCTAAAGACACAAATCTCGACGAGTCAGGAAGTAACCCGATAAAGCTGACGTTCCTGTAAAAATCATTTTCAGCTCGTGATTATCCTCTTCAAAGCCGCTCGCGAGGTCTTTTACATAAAAATAACCGTGGCTTGATCATTAAAGCCAACAAAGAGCCGCTAAGCTCTGCAACAGACGTTAAAATAAGGAAAAATTGTTTCTGAAGCGAACTAAACGCATCCCGGCTCCGGTTATTACACATTTCGGGCGAATAAGTGTAGGGAATAACTCCACCTGCTGATGCAAAGTTTAACCGTCCTCGAGCAGTTATGGTTAGCAATACACATGGAGTTTAGAGTTTCAGGAAATTTTATTATTCGAAGAGCGTCTGCGACAGCCGAATTTATTCCGGGGTGACCGATATTTACTCTTGACACCACATTTAACCTGAAATACTTCAAGGACGCTTTCTGCATTTGTGGCCAGCTAAATTGTCCTGAATTAACTGTTTCAGGATGTCATCTGCGTTTTACAAAGGTAAAATTTGGACTTTGCGTATGTTTAATGATTTTGAATTTAAATATGAGGTAAAGTGATAAATTATTGTAGAATATTCAGTCAGATACTAAACTTAGAAATATAACGAAATGTAATTCCAGTAATTTGTTTTTAAAGCTAGTTTTAAGCGTTTAAATTCTCTCACCTTTGTTCTTAAACAAAATAATTGTAGCTATAACAAAAGTTAAGTCAGAAATTCAAACTCCGCTTATTAGTTTAATTAGTTAGTAAATTATTTTCTACAAATTCGTGTTAAATATGGTGTTCACAGAGCAGGAAAAGAGGCTTATATGGGTGAAGCATATTTTTGAGATACACGAAACTGTGATGGTGCTAAGCATTATTCAATTTCTGGAGGTCTAGCAAAATTGTGTGAACATCATGCCGACGAAATGGTTGATTATAGTAAATATCACAAGAATTTAATAAACTCAATGCGGTCGTTTCGTGAAACAGGTGTCGCTACGACAAAACATGATTGTGGTTGACTTACAAGGCGAACCGATAAAAACATCGAAAATGCCAGGGAAATTGTTACAAATACACCATCTGTCTTCATTACGCACTTTTCTTAACAAGTTAACTTACATCATACTACTTATAATATTCTGAAAAATGTTTTAGTCTCAGTGTTTTTGTGGCGTGCATTGAACGGGTTTTGCATGATAATGATAACGTAAAAATTATACTTTTCTCTTTGGTTTATTAACAAAATTGGGGGTACAGAAGTTCTTCTCAGGCGAAATATAGTTTTTTTTTGGTTATGTCAATTTTCAAATTTTCAACAAGCAGGCTTCATGTCAGGTCATGGCACAATAGAACTACTAATGGACATTTGACAAGTAGTACAAAAATGGTACGAATATAATGTTCCAGCGCTCTTCTGCTTCTTGGTTTATACAAAGGCGTTCGACACGGTCGGTTGGGACAGTATTGGCAAATATTACATGGAATCACAGTACCAGTATTCTGGCTATTGCCCATATAACTAATTAAAAACCTCTATTCAATGGAAAATGCATACATCAGACTCGATGGCCAAACACCAATGAAATTGACAGATACCAAGGGAGTCAAGCAAAGATGTGCCCTCTCCCTAATACTCATTAATATTTATGGAGAATGGATATAGTCAGGAAGGGAACAGAAGACTGGAGCAGATGCGTATCTATAGCTGGCAAAAATCTTCAACTCCGATATATGGACGACACCATAATCCAGAAGCAATGGAAGACCTTATACGGTCAATTGAGGAGAGTAGGTATTGCCGAAGTCGGTTTAAAACCTAACCCCTCGAAGTGTTCCTGAAGGATTGTCGATAGAGCAAGTCTTCTACCACTTAACATCTAAACACATAAATCTGACTGGCGATATTCGCCCTACAGATTTATCGACTAGAAAAGTATCAATATCCGAAATCATGAAGAATACCGAAACCAGTGACCACTCTCTATGCACTATTCACTTTGAATCATGAGTCAGGAAGTTCGGAAATCGAACGCAGAAGAGATAAACAGTAGAATGGACTGAGCCTACCTGAGTTTTCATAAATCACCAGATTACTTTTGCGAGAGATTATGCAGTGTAAATCTAGTGCATAGAAGTATAGTTTGGATTTTTTTGCTGATCATGTTCATTCTGGCTTTTTTAAGAAGTAAGTCAAGTTCGGGCACTTCATTCCATGTAGCGTAATCCAGGCCGTCGCAGGACATCATGGCTCAAGAATCTTCGCCAATGGTATGAACAAAGTACAACATCTCTTTTCAGGAAAGCTACAGACAAAAATCAAGTCATGCAATTGATCGTCAACGCCCTAGGAGGGCAGGACACATGAAGAAGAATTCCATGTAGGAACATGGCCTGAGACAAGGCGAATCAGGTTCGCCGATATATCTCTTACCGAAACCCCTTTAAAAAGAACAACCAAAAATCTAAGAATATTGTAAGATTAATATCTTCACCTGAATCAATTATCATATCACTGTTCAATACTCGCTTTTATCAAAGTTTTAAGTTTTCGTTAATACAGCTTTCTATCTATAATTGCTACCAACACATTTATGCCTTTGAAAATGTACACTGATTATTTCTACGGTTGTTTTAAATCATACTTAGTTTAAAGAGCTAACAAAATATCAAGACGCTCTCATGTATATACTGCAATGATCACTTTTAAAGCCTATAAAATTATTATAGCAATTAATAACATTTCAAGCATTTCAAATATTATCTTACAAAATATTCTATAAATGTGCTAGTTTAATTTTTACAGATACTATGAATAGCATTGACTTTGAGTTAATAATTTATAAAAACGATATTAAAAATAGTATTAGCCTTGATTGAAACCTAAAATGTAATCAGAGCAGGCTTAGAAATAAAGAAGGGGGAAGCGATGCCAAGCTGTGAGGTATGTTATTTTGGCTTCCCCACAAATAATTCTTTTAAAAGAGAATAAATACCCATTTTTCCCAAATCAGTGTTTTATAATTAGTGCAGTGTCTTTTGGATAGGCTGTAGAACGGTTGCTTGGATTCGTTGCACCCCTTCAGGAATTTACAAAAGTGTTGAATAGTATGTCGAAGTTGCGAGGTTAGCATAGCACTTGAAGCAGAAAATAGACAGCAACATTAATGCTGAACAGTGTGGAGCCCTAAGACTGGGGTAAAGATGGAGGTGTAAGCTATTTTGGAATAGTGCAAGCTGCAGGCGGCGTTCGAAGAGGTATCTGGCTTGTTATAGAAGGCCAACGGAGAGAAAATGGAGCCCCTGTCCGTCGTGGGACTTGCTGTGGGAACGCCTGATGTCCTAGTTTGCATCAGGGAAGCCAAACAAGGTTAGACAGTCATCTTAAAAAATAAAATTTCGTGAAATTTTTAAAGTGGCGTCGGATTTTGCACATTTCCAGAAGAAGCTCATCGTGAGTGCTTTGTTAAATCACTTAGGCAACGCACTCTTACGTAATCACTGATGTAATTATTAATACGAAGCCAACTTGTTTTGATAAATTGTGAGGTTGGAACCTTGGAGCGCCATGTTTGTAAAGTTTTTCCCATCAGTTAAAATATCTAATTTTATAGCGGTCCCATTGGATAAACAAGCGGCCAAAGCGATTACTTTTAAAACCCATACAAACCACGATAATTATCTTAATAACAAATGTATTTCCTATATTTATACATTCAATCATAATTGCTCGGATGTAGAAAACCCAACCCTTTGAGATGATAGTCATTTATTTAAATAAACCTCTAATAATAATTAGAATAATATCAAACCATACACACATCCTAACAATGGTATATCATTTACCAACAATTCTATTCTTTTGCAATATGAAAAAAAAATCCAGTGGGTGGGAACTTGGTATAAATCAGAACATGGAAAAATGAAAGAAAGTAACAATTCGTTTGAACATATTATATAGTACATAAGCTCAGAGCTCTAGTGAGTATTAGCGGTTTTTGCCCCAACGATAAACTGAGATAAACGAAACAAAGTAGATCTCATTGCTATTGAGCTACCTAGCAATAAAAAAGGGTACAAGTACTTAAACATATAGTGGACTGCAAGAGCTGATACTTTACAATTTGGGAACTCAATCAGTGGGGCTGCCGCGCTAAAAAGTTATTGTTAGATCAATAATATACATTTTATACAAAACACTTATTCTGATGTGGCCAACACTAATTAAAATAATATGACAAGACAGCTTATGGTGTCTATGATTATCATTAGTGTTAATTGTACCTATTCACTGTCCCTGTCAGAGATTTCCAGGTCTTGTGCAAGTTTCCATTTCAATCTTGTGTGGATGTTGCGTCGGCACAAGTGTAATAAGTAGTTTGCGCTATCCTACATATTTGCTATGAATTTCTTGGCGCTTTCATGGATGCAGTTTTGAATTGGCGATACATCCAGCTCATACTATCGTCATTTGCAGTGGATATGCAATGGGACGTTAATTACGATCCGTAGAACCCTTAATAGTAATTTACGTTATAAGTCCGGTAAACGCAAGTTTACAGTAGCGAGTCCTAACGTTTCGGGACGAGGCGACGTAGGAGCCGAGTCTGGAATGTTGAGACGACCTACTGTAAAAGTTTACCGGACGTATGTCGTAATGCGTTTTATTTCATACTGCAATTATTAGATTTTTACTTAATTGAAAATAATAAATAGTTTGATTATTGATTTATTTCATTTGAGTCCGGTAAAATGTTTTACCGGACCTGTTTATTTCATTTGAGTCCGGTAAAATGTTTTACCGGACCTGTTTATTTCATTCGAGTCCGGTAAAATGTTTTACCGGACCTGATACCGTAAAGCCTCATTTTCCGGACTAAAATCATTAACTTAAACATGGGTTTTACGATGCAGTATGAAATAAAATCTTTTTGGTTTCCGATCAGACTGTTCGTCTGGAACGTGTTTCACCAACCAGAGCAGCGCACAGAACTAGTGGATTTAGTAGACTTTTGTACATAAACGCAGCGCATTAAGTTATTAGTGTTTTTTTCCGGTTACAGAACACACCTCTCTCAGTCTGTTATTACACTGCATTAGATTTTAGTGTATGTGGTAACTCTAGCTCCAAGTGATTTCACAGCATCTGCGGGATTCCAAAGCAAATTGGTTTCCAATGAGATGGCTACGAGGCGTGTTGGCTACTCTTCTTAAATTCAAGATCTTGCTCTGGCATTTGCTGGGGTTAAGCTATACGTTCCATTTTAAAATAGACGTACATTTTGTGGATTGCTTGTTGTAGGTGTAGTTGCACAACTGCTTCTACCAATTGGATTTTAGTACGAAAATTACTGTGTTTAAGCGAAAGTTGTCAGTGTTCTGTACATTTCTGGAACGTCTTATATGTATATAGAAGAGTAAGGGGCCAGGAATACTCCCTTGTGGGACTCCGGCAAGTATTTGGTTTATTTTTCAGATTGAAAAAATCAATTTGACTGAGAATGTTCTATTTTCGAAAAAGGAGAAGATGATTTCTTTGATGTAACTGAGTATATTTAAATCTAAAAGCTTTTTCTCCAGGCTCTGGATCCAGATCTTATCGAAGGCCTGTATCATGTCTAGATTGCAGTGTAACTCTTACTTTCGAAGCAAGCTGTAGTTGTTTCACTAAGTTGATAAATTGAATATCTCCTTTTGAGGCCAAAGTAGAGTTCTGCCACCCGGACGTCGAGTGTTGTGTCATTTCTGGATAACATTTTTAACAATTTCGAGTGAGTCGGTAGAAGCCTTATTGGTCTAATTTTTAATGATTTTGTGCTCTGAGCACGGATATTAGCACAAGTGTTTTCCACGGAATGGTATCTAAACTACCGCGTTGGTGATATGGGAAGTGTGTCATTATTTGAAAGTGTACGATTTAAAGGCGTTATAGTTTTAGTCCCTCCGAATTGGTGATTCTGCAGCTCCACATGTGTTTGAATTTGAGATCTCCTATTACTAGTGCTGGTTCGGGAGCATTCAATATGGTTTTCAGATGTTGTTTATAACTTTTCTTTTTATTAGGTTGTTTATCTATACTTAAGATCGTAACACAGCTCAACTCGTTCAATTTGACTTCGATTCCGGGTCTCTCGCGATTAATATCAGGGATATCAAGAAGACAAATTTGTTTGAGCTTTCGCTTGATGATGATAACCACACTGCTGGAGAATATTCTGGCACTTAAGTAATCGCCGTAAACCTGGTGTCCTGATATTTCCAGGTTATCGTTTTCCGATAAATGGGTTTTAAAGATACACGCAATATGCGAATTGTATCTGGCTACAAAAACTATAAAAATTCATTGCTGATTGATGATACCATTTGAATTCCTGTTGACGATTGTTAAATTTTCAATAAGTGTTTGTCGTTTAAAGTCTATTGAAGATAGTATTGGCGCCAAAGGTTTTGAGAAAGGAAAGGGATTACTATTATGATTTTAACAATGCTCTTCAATAAGAGAGGTTGTATGGACAGTATTGACGCAGTGACTGCAGGGTCGGGGTTCTATTTGGGTATCCATCATTTGGCTTTTTAATGTTTCTGCTGCCTGGTTATTAACTGCATCCACAATAGCTGACCGCATGGTCGTAATTGGCTAATTTAGATTTTTCATCAGGTGTTTTTCTGAGCACAGAGTGCTTATGTTGCCTGCGCACCTGCAATAATTCTTTTTATGTCCATAACTCTGACACCGATGACACCGTGGTAAGTTTATTGTCTTTTTCCTAATTTCAACGAAAACAATTGAATGCAACAATGTTTTTAAGTTAACGATTTTCTTAGCCTCGCAGTTGTTAGTTATCTCTACTACACGTACTGGTTATCTTGTAATATAAACACATTCGTGATTGAATTGTAACTTTTCGTTCTCATTAAAGCAGAGTAACCAAATTCCGGAGTGGCAATCGCTAGTAAAAACTTATGCAAAAGTTTGTACGTGTGTTTTCTTTACTAGAGAGTACATACTGTAGGTATGCGATTAGAAAAATAAGTAACATTACAATTTCATATAATAGTAAATAATATTTTACTAGAGAGAATAGTAAACACACGCAGCAGTAAACAATTACCAAGTCAATTTTAAACGAAATATTAACAATGGCCCATAAACATTTTAAGGAATAATGTAAACCTATAAAGTATTTTTTATTCTGTGTATGGCCCCCATTGTTAATTTTATTTGCGACAAGTGGGATATTTACAAAGAGAAATAATTATTAGCTAAGTTTGACCTTCGTCCAATTCTAAGCCTTTTCGCTTTACAAGTAAGGTGGGTAAGTAAAAATGTATGCTACGTGTAGTTTGGCATCATCAACAAAGGTTTTCCACGGACTTAAAAACCAAACTAATGCGTTTTTAATTGAGGAACACTTGGGCAGAGCTTATCTGGTGCAAGTGGCGGACAAGCGAAGCCCGCTCTCGACCGACACAACAAAATGAAGTACAAAATACGTAAAGCACTTGTGGCGTTATCTAGAAGTTAAATTGGATGGAAATAAGGCCGAGTTACGCCGAACTACGCAAACAGACGCCGCTAAATTGAGAATTAATGTCTTGCGTAAAGCGACTTTATTACATTCTTCAGTTACAATAAGTTGGGGCACGTTTTACCACTAAAACTTTTAATGGCGCCTACTTTTTCAACATAAAAAGTTGAATATTAAGCCGGAATTCTGCTTCTGAGCGTCCGCTTTATTGCGGGAAATGCAGCCGGCGCCGCGCTTGCTCCGCTGTGTTTGCTTGCTTTTCATTACATGTTAAGGGTTAATTAAAAGAATACATATGTATGCTGTTTATCTTACATGCTTTTGCAAATCTAATTTACGCTGCACGCATTAAGGAAAAAGAACGAACGGAATTCGAAAGTACTTTTCCTGGGATATCCATCCGCCGCTTCGGCACTTGTGTAAACCTGAATGTTGTTTCAACACGAATAACCTAATTTATCTGAGACCTACAATTTCGAGTTACGGTGGTGTGATAGTCTACTATTTTCGGGTGTATAATAGGGCTCTTCTCAATCAGCCTGTATCAAAATTCAAAACGAAATATATTAGAGATTTTATTGCACACCTTGGCCAAAATTCAACTAAAATTTATTAATTAGCTAAATTCCTAATTGCGCGTTACATTGACATGGGCTGGACCCCTTGATGCAGTTAACGTTCGGTTAAGGCATACTAGATGCGGTAAGCATCCGTATTTTCAGGAATATTACAGACACATCATCGGAGGTGCACCGAAGAATTACCTGACGATGTCTTCTTCGAGATGCAACGTGGGAACGCCACGGGGGGCATAAAACCCCCTGTAAGTATTATATAATGAGCACATTACTGCTGAAAGCTGAATGTTTGTTGTTTTGCTTGCATGACTGATTGCGGAATTGGCTGACTTTGTGTTCGCGGTCGGGCGTATGTAACCACCTGCTATATGAAAAGAATCGCCGTTCGCCTTGCACCCCCAGTATCATGTTTCTGATTTACAACCCCAGGCCGCAGGGGTGTTATGGAATTTCGGGTAAGTCGTCAGTTCTTATGAATTTGTGCATGTGAACCGATCTGAACCCACGAAAATGAGGTACCCCGGGGCACCGAAAATATGTGCCAACAAACAGCATGTCGACGAATAAAAAATATTTCATGAGAAACACATCCTATATAACTGATAGAGGAGATAATATCATTACACTAGTACCCATTCCGGATGATGATAGGGCAAAAGCAAAACCTTACTAATGGAATCTTGAATCAAATGTATTTCCGCCTTTTTAAATAGAGGCCGTAGAATACCTCAAATAGAAATGCCCAAACATTGTAATTTCCAAAATTTCTTTAACTTCAATTTCATAAAAACTACAGTTTTGGAAACAGGCATTTTTTTTAGTGTTTGGCCGTCATATATTTACATGTGTGTTCCAAATCCTAATGTGTTGAACATAAGTTACTTGTAGATATTACTTGAGTAGATATTACTTTAACTTCTAGATTTACGAAATTTTCACAGTTACTCACAAATTACGTCTTGGAAAGCCCAAAGCAGCAAATGAAAATTCTGTATATCTAAATAAAACATATCAGATATTTCCATCTACATCAAAAGCTTGAAGAAACTGAATTCTCTAGTTTCATGTTAATCTCTAAAGTTTAACGTGCAACTGACATTGAATTTAAAATGTATTAAAGGGATTACTACTATACATACCTTTCCAAATATTAAGATCATTTGGTAACAGCAAAGTAAATATATAAAAACAAACTGTACACAGAACACGCTTTCTTAGCCAACCTTTAAGCAGACACTTCGTGAGTTGTTAGGGCATGGAATTTTAGCCATAGTCCATTTATCTTCGCATTTCGTGCGTGTTTTGTTTTAGATTCTTTCTTTCACATCAAGTAAAGTTAGCGAAGAGTCCGTTCGTTAAACGCCGGACTCCCCAGCCCATGTTATTTGTGGCTCTATTAGCAGCAGTAAGTTTAAAATCGCTCGCCATCAGTTGCAAACTGCATGATAATTCAGTTATGGATGGCCGACTTGGCGATATCTTATAATTTGTGTAGGTTCCAGCGTTTGTGCTTCGAAACAATTAATCGGTGCGAGCTACGAGCAGCTTCTGTAAACACGTGTGCTGGATTATGTAACCCTTCAGATTGGCCAAATCTGCTTGCTAGTAATAATATAATTATATCGGGAACAGATGTGGTGGGGTGGATGTCTAATTAATGGCAAAAGTTGAGAGCGCAGTTTTGGTAGGTGTAGGAAAACAATGTAATAAATGTTTGAATTGTACGAATTACACACAATATGCTTTACATTTACTTCCATATTCAAGCAAGATGAAAACATACTTTCCAACAATTGTGTCTATTAGAAAACGATATTCCGATAAGAATTAGAAACACTATACACAATCATCAGCTTATAACTATGTTGAAATTGTTAAAAATGAAAAGAAAATAGTACGTGACAGTTGCAATCAAATATATCTACACCAAACGAGTTCTGACATATAATTATAATAGAACTCAAGAAACGCTTGTATTAGATATGTTGATCATCTTAAGCGTTTGAGAATAAGTGATATTCAGTTTTTCAATCTAAAATCTTTGAAAATACTAAATCCAGTTTTCAGTCTATAAAATTGGATTTATGGTGTAGATCAAATTAAACATGAACTGTATAAAATGTATCAGCAACTGTTACGTCAGTATAAATTTCACGCTGCCACTGCCGTTTTATGCACGAGTAAAAGGGAGTCAGAGTGTCAGTCAGCCTGCTAGCGTCCCTAAAACAGAGTGTACGCATTTAAGTGTTACTGTTCTATGTAAAGTAGCAGCGATTTTGGAAATCTTAGTGGATAATTTTGGCATTCTTCATAACGTTGTCGGATCTAACAATTCTCAAAGCCCAGCCTACAAGTCTAAAGTTCCATCTCCCGTCTCAATGTTGTGCAGTGGAATTTTGTTCCGATCCCTAGTCCGTTATATGGCGAAACTCTATCGTCTCCACGAAACGTTGCCATTCTTCGCTTAGCAGAGTATTCACGATCTCATTTTGCATTCAACGCCACCAACTAAACTGCTGCATTTGAAGCTAAGTTGTCTATGTTATACTAGTTAAGAAATTTATATTGCAAATCACCATAATTTTTATTATCAGTTAAGCACTGCATGTTGTGTGATATTCAACAATTAACCGCTTCAAGCGGACTCCACCATGGTGCCGGTAACGCTTGTTGCTAACCATTGCTAGCTTGTCACGAAATTGTCAATATTTTTCTCGCCGTGTGGACAAATACTTGTTCAGTTTTCATTGTCATGCGATGTGACGCTACGAGCCACACAGAATTGTTGAGATTGTTTTGTTATCATATTGTTGCAGTTCTATCCATCAGCTGCAAATCGCGATAAATATATTTTTTGGTCTCGTGACATGTAAACAACACATTCATGCACAGTTGACGTCCACCGTAACTACGATTTTACAGTTAGTCAGTGCTTTGTCGCACCGCGGTGCGGTAAAATCACTAGAAAATGTTTAGCTTTCAGAGACCCTTAAACAAAAAGTTGCTTTGTAGTAATAACGGGTGTTAGCAGAAACGCTAGTTAGGTACATATTTTATCGTTCAGTTGCGTTTAGGAGAAATAAAGAAAATTGATATTTACGACTTTGAATTTTGACGTTTCAAAGTGTCAACTACAAAATTTACTGATGGCAGCTTGCTTGATGGCTTGATATTCGAAAGCGAAGTCGCGAATTCATAGAAAATGTTAAAAAATATATGTCGGCCAGAAAATATAATACAATACTCGTACGTTAGGCATTTTACATCGCTCGGTTTTATTGAAGCACTCTGCTTCGCATCGTGCTTCAAAATTAAAACCTCGCGCTGTAAAATGCGACCTACAGCACTTGTAATGTAAATAACTATTTCTACTCACTCGGTTTTTGCGCCCTAGTTTATGAAACAAAACTGTCTATTTCCAACCAGCGGGAGGCAATTTTTATTAACTACCGGCGGGAGCCAGTATTTTGTACCTCCCGCATTTGTATTTATATATATTGCAGTGGATACGTGTATATGATTTTTATTTATTTCAAGTATCGAAACTTTAAAACTTTTTACTAACTTTAACTTGAATTATACTTCAGAATATACATGATTACTCTATCTCAGGATGTGGTTCGAGAAAATCTAGTTAGTTGTTTGTTATTTTTATTTTTTTAATATTGAATTATTTTAATTCAAGTAGCTTGCTGTCAAATATTATGCAAAACACATCGTTCAATGAAAATTTTTAAATTAATATGACAGAACAAATTTCCTTACAAAGCTTTTTTTGATTCCACCAATGTTACGACATGTAAGTCAATTCAACTATATTATAACTAACCTTGTTAACTGTCTTTTATTTTAGATAAATTCAGAAAAATACCTGCTTTTTTTACCCACCTAAGTTCCTTATCCAGCAGACTCGCTTCAATTTTCCAAGATACACCTCTCTCTTGTATCCAAACTACTATACACCTCTGTCACAAAACACCGAACACCAACTAGACCGCTTTCCACTCGTTGCAAACCAATAAACTAACAGACCATCACTTCCTCTCGAACTCCAACCAAGCTGTCAGTACTAGAACCTTCCTGTATCCAAATCCTTCCTAGTAAGTAGCCTTCCAGTTAAAGTGGTAACCTTAAAGTATTCCTCCCTATGTTCTAGTATCTCCATACACGACGTTCACAACTAGTATGTCCGCAAACCCCCAACAGCTCCACCTTCTACTGCAAGCAAGCCGTCTCTCGTCCAATGGTCCTCAGTATTCAATTCCAGATTCCAACAGCTACCCCTTTTACTACAAGCCAGCTGGTCCTCATCCAAATAGTGCCAAGTCCCTCAGACGTAGTACTCGAAAAACTCCAAATGTCATCAACAATCCAAATTATATAAACATTAATAAATTGTACTCCAACTCCAATTAAACTATGTCCAAATCTTTCTTCTTACTTCTTTGTCGTATTAGTTAGTACCAGTTTACCATCTCTTCATTTTTAAAATCATATTATTTTATTTCTTCTTATAATTCACGTTTTTATACCTTGTATGTCATTATTAAACCCTTTTTAAATTGATTGTAATAAATTAAATGAAATTAAGGGCACATTTATAGTTTTATTTCCACCAAAATTAAATTTTTACAACCGTTTTCAAATTTGTTATTTCAATAATCATTCCAATTTTTTATCCTTATCCTAGACTACCATTATTCCTGCCTGCTAAGTTATAAATAAATTTGAATGGTGCTTACTTTATAAATTGTTACAAATAGAATTTTATTCTGTCATACTCAACATCCAACTTTGTATTTATTATTAATTTTTTTATATCTTATCGTTTCAGTATAATTACTGTCTTGAACTTTTCATTTTTTTATTCATGTAAATAAATAAGTGTATTTAATGTCATACATGACCTCTATATACCATAGCAATATATTAGCCATGGATACCACACCAAAGCTTTACTTACAAAGTTATGTTGATTTTGAAATTAGTCAAAATGAGACTTTAGAAATCTAAAATCACTATAATGATTTCCTACAGCAGAATTTTTGAAATATTCAAGGTACAATTTGTTTTGACTATAGTGAGCTAGTATTTATCCAACCTAAACCTGCCCCTTCCTACCGAGCTAGCTGAAACACTTTTTTATGATTTGTTGCTGGGTCGTAAATCTGTTTCCCCCGTAACAAGATCCTGATGCCCAAGGGCTGAGGTTTTGTGGCGGCCAATTGTAAATTCTGATCAGAATGCACGAATGTGTAACATTAAAATTTTTCAAGTGAAATTCCATTATATGATGTTAAATTGCAATATCTTTGATCTAATTTCAAATATCTGTGCCTCACGTTATGGCAGCTGAAATTTGTAGTAAGTGCAATGTAATGTATGAAATGTAAAATCCAACCTTTGATATAAAAAACGAACCTTAATGCTACAATTTTAAACATAAAGGAAAAGTTCTATTTCCGTCTAGTAAATCACACTCAAATACTTAAGTAAAATTAAAGTTCTGTTTCATAAAATTTATTTCAAAATGTAGGTTTCGGTAATAAAATAATCAATTTTTAAGAAAATTCCCTACATTACAAGCAAAGTTAAATACCTAATCTGTAAAATGTAATGTACGACATATAAGTAATTCTAATATTTTTAAAGTGGAACAAATACAAAATGAAAAGATAATACCCATGGTTATAAAATCTTTAGAATATAATTTCTGCTCGTTATATTGAATTACCATGAAAAACTAACCAACATCCACCCCTCAAAAAAGGACGATTTTAAATTTGTTTCGTATAAAAAACATACCAAGAGGTTCCCAGTTGTTATTGGAAGCGGTGCCCCTACTAATAACATCGCAGGGATTCCGAAATTAACAGCTCTCCATGTATCCATGTTATCGCCGGATACAACAGCCGATAATCTACAGGGATTTATCAGAAAACAGTTCTCGGAAGCTGTGTGTGAAAAACATGACTCCAAGAAGCCTGACTTGTATGCCTCGTTTATGGTAAAAATTAATCAAGATAATCTGCGTAAAGCCCTGGATCCTGCCATGTGGCCCCCCAACGTTCAAGTAAGGCGTTTTTTTCAGAAACGGCAGCAGAGGGAACTTTCGATCTAGCAAAGAGGCACGATGTTTTCAAAGTCATGAACCTAAATATCTGTGGTATTCGTAGTAAAGTTAACGAACTGTCAATCTTATTAGAAGAGGTGCAACCTAATATTGTGTGTTTGGCGGAACATCACCTACAAAATAGTGAAATGTCGTTTTATGGCTTAGATAACTATAATCTAGTGGGTTATTCGTGTCGAATATTTTTTAAATGTGGCGGTACTGCTATCTTTGTAAATAAAGAAATTCAATCGACAAAGCTAGAGGTACCTGTTAAGCCTATTGATAAGCACTGCGAGTTCTGCTGTGCCCAATTTAAGATAAATGATAAAATATTTAATGTTGTTTGCATATACAGGTCACCATCTGGTGATGTTGGTATATTCTTAGAGACAATGAATACCTTACTAGACTACATTTTTAGCAATAATAAAATAATTATTGTCTGTGGCGATTATAATTTGAATTTTGCAGAATCCGAGGCGAGTCCAAGCAGTTGCGCAGGCGAACTGACACAGTTGTTCGCTGCATACAATTTATCACCGCACGTGGAGGGCATGACTCGAGTGGCAAAAAATACAGCTACTAGAATAGACAATATATTTTCAAATTTTACTGTAAGTACACCACAGTGTGAGATAATTGCGACTCACATTTCTGATCATTACACCCAAGTTTTGTCTTTAGATAATGGTAATCTAAGTAAAAAATCGGATCAGAAAAAACCAATATTTACCTACAAACGTTATTTTAGCCAGAACAATTTAAACAATTTCGCCAATCAGTTAGATTCGGAAACTTGGCAGGACGTTTTTGCTGCGGGTGGCTCGAATGAAAAATATGATAAGTTCCTTGAGATCTTTCTATATTATTTCGATATAAATTTTCCGCTAAAAAGAACTCGAATCAGTCTAACTGGCAGTCAAAAATCAAAAATCAAATTAAGTACACCTCAAATTAAAAATTGGTCGTTAAGAATCAAAGATTTATTCTTGCTATATAAAAGAACCAGTGATCTTAAAATTCTTGAGCACTATAAAAGAGAAAAAAGAAATTTCAGGAGCTTTTTAAGGGATAGCAGAATCGCGTTAAATGATGAAATGATTCAAAATTCAAAGAACAAAACAAAAACAGTTTGGCAACAAATTAACAAAACTTTAAAAAACAAAAGTACGACGGACGTAACTGAACTACTTAACGATCAACAAATTATTACGGATCCAAAAGGCATTGCTGACATTTTTAAGACACAGTTTGACTCAAATAAAATAATTACAAACCAGAACCGCTTAATACAGTTTAACCGGTCCGCTGTAAATTTCAATTTCTTTCTCTTTCCTATAGATGAACACGAAATCTTGGGTATCATTAATAACTTGTCCCCAAAATTCTCCACGGGCATGGATAATATACCCCCTATGGTTGTTAAGTGGGTGGGCAACAAAATTGCGGTAGCTTTGGCCAACGCTATCAATGAATGTTTACAAACTGGAATTTTTCCAGATAAATGAAAATCTTCAAAGGTAATTCCAGTATTAAAAAAAGGCAGGAAGGATCTTCCTGATAACTACAGACCTATTTCGTTGTTGCCTATCTTCTCTAAGGTCTATGAAAGAGTAATTTTTAACAGACTGCTGTCCTACTTTTTAAAAAACAAATTAATATCATCAAACCAATATGGGTTTTTGCCACAGAAGTCCACTACTGATGCGTTGTGCTATTCCCTAAATGCCATAATACAACAACTCGATAGAAAACAATTTGTTTCTGGAATTTTTTTTGATCTATCCAAAGCCTTCGAAATAATAGACCATGCCTTACTCTTACAAAAACTAGAACATTACGGCATCCGTGGACTTTGTTTAAATCTATTCACTTCTTATTTGGAAAACAGAACCCAGCAAATTTGTATTAAAAGTACAGACTCCAATACCTGTGGTGCAGTGGTTTTTTCTGATGCAGTTAGTTTAAAAAAAGGTGTCCCTCAAGGATCAATTTTAGGTCCTCTTCTTTTCATAATTTTTGTAAACGATCTCTCAACAGATCTGCGGGTCCCTGCCTTAATACAGTTTGCCGATGACACATCGTGCATACTTGCAAAAGATAATCTGCTCGACCTGTCAAGTGGCTTGTCTGAGATAAACGATAAAATGACAAATTGGTGTAGAAATAATAACTTAATTTTGAACTCTAAAAAAACTACTTTACTGTCTTTTAAAGACTTTAATGACAAATCTCTTTTAGTAAAAATGAGCGGTAAATCAATCAACCAATCTGAAGTCACTAAGTTTCTAGGGGTTTCTGTTGACTCAAATTTGAAATGGTCTGTCCAAATCGACGAAATTGTAAATAAACTAAACTCGGCTTGCTTTGCAGTTAGGTACCTTCGGGACAGCCTTAGTCTCAACGCATTACGGGTTTATTACTTCGCAGCGGTGCAAAGCGTATTACAATACAGTATTCTCTATTGGTACAATGCGGTGAATGCAAAACGAGTGTTTCTAGCGCAAAAGAGAATTATTAGGGCAATCATGAGAGTCCCATGCACAACTTCATGTCAAGATTTATTCAAAAAATTGGGTATTTTCCAAATCTCACAGAATACAACAAAACTAAACTACAGCGAGTACAAAACGCTTGCGTAAGATTTGTCTGTAACGTTAAATACCAAGAGCTCAATGTAAAACAACGTAGTATGCATAGGCGTAACTTTTATACACTCACCGGCACGAAAAACGGAGCACTTGCACTGCCGGATACATATGTACGCTGATGATCTTCAGATATATATAACAACGGAAGTATCAAATTTAAACATGGCTATTCGTAAGATAAATGAGGATTTACATAATCTTACTGTCTGGTTTAGCAATAATGGTCTTAGATTAAACGCCAAAAAGTCGCAGGCAATTTGCATAACCTCCGATAAAAGAACTGGTGATACGACCCATAGAAAGCGAGATATTTGCGAAAAACTTATTTCTGTGACCTTTGACCTTGAATAACTCAAAACGCAAGCGCCATATCGATGGGGACTTTTGAGACATTATTTGTAATTTCAAAATAAAGGTGTATGCAAAATTTCAGCTCACTTGGATTTTTTCAGCAGATGCTGCGGTTGTCCGTCTAATGTAACTGGACTATCTTGCGATATTGTGCAAGTCAAAGTGTGAAAATTGCTGTTGATTTTGTTAAATCTGTTATTTTGTTATTGCTATTGTCGCTATTTTTGTGTGTGTTATTAATTCTGTTTTGAAATGCGCCATACCACAATGATGAGTACGCCTCCGATTTATTGAGTCGTTTAGCTTAAATAAGGTTAACGATTTAATGTCAATATGATAGATGTCAAAAGTGTTACCAATACAAAACTTGGAAATTACTAGATTCTAACATTAGTTCTGCCATCTATGACCACTGGTTTGGATTCAAGTTGTAGTGACATCGCCATGGATATGCCATCTACGAGTGCTGGTCCAAGTTCAGACGACATCCCCATGGACATGTGAGCTATAGGTGTCGGTTCAATTTCCAGTGACATCGTAATAGGCATATATGATGAAGAGGTTTGTAATTTTGTGAATTATCTGTTACAATGTTATGTACCTATTTTAATTATGGATTGCAGCTATGGTGTCACTGTAGGAAACCAGACGACGGCGAACAAATGGTAAAATGTTATGACAGAAAATGTAGAATAAAATGGTACCATTCAGCATGCCTACAATTAAAAAAATTCCTAAAGGAAAGTGGTTATGTGAACTCTGTAAATATACTGCTCCACAAATGAACTGGACCATTTGCATATATTGGTGCAATTTTTAAAAATATTTTCCAAAAGGGCAGTCATGAAATTTTTGGTAACCTTTCATGATTGTGTCACTATAAAAAGCATTTCTTTTCATAATTCTGTTTAAAGAAAACGAAGTCCATTAATAAAATATCATTTTAAAATTTTGAATTTTGCCCAAATATTGATAGCACATTGCATACAAAGTATGCCGAATTGTTGCCAAAGATTTTTAAACGTTCTGGAGAGACTCAAAGAACTATTAATTAAACCTTTTTTTGTGATTCGTCTTATTTTTGTGAAATATAGTTTTTTATAGTTTCATAATTTTATTAATATGATTTTGTTAATTCTTCAGTTGATATTTGAGAATAGTGAAATTAAATATGCTTAACCCTAGAACGCATAGGTGGCGTCATATGAGACACCACCTATTTTACTATCTAGTTTTTAGTGATTTGCTGTGATGTTATCATATTCATATTTTCAGTACCTCTCCAGAAGATTATTGTTGATATATCCCTTTAATTTTTAATTTCCAAAAATTGTTACAGCCT
Source organism: Agriotes lineatus (assembly GCA_940337035.1). Lineage (NCBI taxonomy): Eukaryota > Metazoa > Arthropoda > Insecta > Coleoptera > Elateridae > Agriotes > Agriotes lineatus. The sequence continues at coordinate 94,319 of CALNHX010003056.1, forward strand.
TTATAATTAGTTCTTTATTTACTTGGTGTCGTATATAACGCCATCTATGCAATCACGTAACAAGTTTTCTCGGTAGGTGTTGGTCGGAAACAACTTGCCATCTGCCAGTTTATGTAGATATATTTCATAGTAACGTAATGCGAAGTGGAATTTGTTAATAGTAATTATCACTACTGTGTTTATAGGATGGCCAGTTAGTTATTATACTTGAGCCGCCGAACAGATATTGCAAATAACATATTACAAACGTCACTCGATAATATTTTAACTATAATTACTAAAAGGAACAGAGATGGCGACCCTTATGATTAGAACTAATTTCAATTGACATTAAATAACTTTTTGAGGTTATGATGGCAATATCGAGAGATCCAAAAAAATTGATCCTCTGCGGGCTATGGAAATTCAAACGTATGAATAATATTTTGGTGGCACTGTAAGTATATGTCAAATTTGAGGTTAGCAGATTAGGTTTTGCGTCAGTCTGTGTCAAAACTAACGCAAAACCTAACCTGATAACCTGCAGTGTAATTTATGTGCTGAACAGAGACTACTGAGTGATTTTTTAAAAACTCAATTTCAGCAGGTCCTGAATAGCCTGATACAGTTGGCAGTACTGAAATGTATTGTTTGTGACATTGTAAGTCTATGTCAAATTCGAAGCTAGCAGGTTAGGTTTTGCGTCAGCCTTGACACAGACTGACGCAAAACCTAATCTGCTAACCTCGAATTTGACATAGACTTACAGTGTCACCAACAGTACACTTCAGTACTGCCAACTGAATCAGGCTATCCAGGGCCTGCTGCAATTGAGTTTTAAAAAAATCACACTGTAGTTATTTGGCAAAACTGTTTAACGTAGATATTAGTATCTGATCAGCTCCTTAGATTTAAAAATTAATTTAGAATGTAAGTTTTTATTCATACTCATAAATAAATATTTTAACAACTTAAACTTCCGTTTTGCGGTTTAATATGCATCTATGCAGTCAAAATTTTCTTCCAGATATTAAAAAGGGTGTATAGTAAAGTTAAAGTGCCTCACTAAACAAAAAAAGGTGTGGTGTCGTATACGACACCACATATGCGTTAATGTAACTTTCTTATATGTATGCGTTCTAGGGTTAATATGAGTATACTATAAAACAAAAGCTTTTATATACAGTGTGTCCCCGGATAGGTGAAACGACTCTTGTGAAAGGTAAAAAATTCTCGATTTAAATTTTCATTTTTTGGGGTTCAGCCCTGCTTGGTTAAAGGCGAATTTCCAACATAATTTTAGTTCTGAGAGATCAAGTATGCCTTGGAAATTTTAAAAAACCTATTTTTCTGTGAGGTAAAGTACCTTATATGTGGCAAATACGACAAAAAGTTATTAAAAAAAGTTGTTTAGAATCAACACATAGGCCTCTATACCAAATTTCAAAATCCTCAGCCAACTTTGATCTCTCAATTTCTGGTCCCAAATCAAAGAATTTTACTTTTAACAAAGTTTTTTATTTCATAATAAAAAAACTTTGTTAAAAATAAAATTCTTTGATTCGGGAAATAAACTTGAAAGAAAATGTGAGAAATCAAAGTTGGCCGCGGATTTTGAAATTTGGTATAGGGGCCTAGATGTTGATTCTAAACAACTTTTCTTTATAACTTTTTGTCGTATTTGCCACATAAAGGGTACTTTACCTTACAGAAAAATAGATTTTTAAAAATTTCCAAGGCATACTTGATTTTTCAAAACTGAAATGATGTTAGAAATTCGCCTTTAACGAAGCGGGGGGCTGAACCCCAAAAAATGAAAATTTAAATCGAGAATTTTTTACCTTTCACAAGAGTTGTTTCACCTATCCGGGGACACACTGTATACAGTCTGTTCTATAAAAAAGGCCCCGCCTTCTAGCTACTTTATTATTTATTTTAGACCCAATAAACCTTATATCAAATCAAATGGCGCATAAAAACCTACATTTTAACACTATCAAAATTTTTTTATCTTCAATTGTTTCAGAGTGGTGACGTCACGTGCAATTTTTTTAAATGACACGGTGTATATTTTTTGACATTTTCTGGTAGAGGTTTTTTTTTCTCTTTTCAACAATATAAATATTTCATGCACTTGCATAAAAAAATTTTCGTGAAAAATTACAAAACTTTTTCACAGTGGGAGGCCATGATACAAAACTGTAAGCAAAAGTGTAACTCAGAAAAACAAAACAAATAGTAGCCAAACGCTTTAACTGTCAGATTTCAGAATAATCTAAAGTGTTTATTGTTTTGTTTTTCTGAGTTACACTTTTGTTTATAGTTTTGTATGGTGGCCTCCCACCGATAAAAAAGTTTTTTAATTTTTCTCGAAAATTTTCTTATGTAAGGGCATAAAATATTTATATTGTTGAAAAGAGGAAAAAAAACCTCTACCAGAAAATGTCAAAAAATATACAGTGTCATTTAAAAAAATTGCACGTGACGTCACCACTCTGAAACAATTGAAGATAAAAAAAATTTGATAGTGTTAAAATGTAGGTTTTTATGTGCCATTTGATTTGATATAAGGTTATTGGGTCTAAAATAATTAATAAAGTAGCTAGAAGGCGGGGCCTTTTTTATAGAACAGACGGTATATATATTGTGACGTAATGTAATAAATACATTTTTATGGGTGGTCCAGTACATTTGTGGAGTAGTATATAAATAGAATTATTTTGTTATTCTATGTTGATAGAATTTGTAAATATGTTGATCCTTTATACTTTATCCATTGCAATTCTTTTTCATACTTAATTTAGACATTAGTTATTCTGTTATTTTGTACTGTTATGTAAATATTTTGATTGTTTATGTACCTTAAATTCATTAAAATTTTGTTATAAATTATGGAATAATAAGATTAATGATAGCAAGCTGCTTTTGCTATTAACTTTAAGAGTACCCGCTAGGCTTGTTCGTTTCTCACGGTTATTCTTTGTACCTTCTTTTTATACCAGAATTCCGATTACTGATATATTAAAGCTTGTGAATCAAATTTACATACTGCTCAACATTGATTTGTCAGCTCCATACCGTATGTTTGCATCTGTTGTAAAAAAGTATTATTATAACTAAAATGAAACAAAATGAACTATTGATGTAACAAATTTTTAAGACTTAAATTTACCAATCAGTACGGGAAGTCATAGTAGCAAGTTACGGCATCGATCCATCTCCTGCAACCATGATTAAAGTTTATTTTAGTTAGGATGATTATTTTAATTTTAATTTACATGCTATAACGCTCATACCTGCATATAGCAGAATATATCTACACTGCATCTCTTGTAATAAGGGTAACACTTGTTAGAGATGCCACAATAAATAAATATTAAATAGCTTCAAAATATCCGTTATTCTTTATGCATTAATAGTTATTTGTTAGAGATGCCACAATAAATAAATATTAAATAGCTTCAAAATATCCGTTATTCTTTATGCATTAATAGTTATTTAACCAACAAGTGTGTTAATGAAGGCGATTAATAATCGAGTGAGTGCCTTTAATAGTTGAGATTATTAATAACCCATTAACAAACAAGTTGATTACAAAAATTTTTCGTTGACCTCAAAATCTTTTTTTGTGACGAAAAATTTGATTAATACAACTAACCTCCATGCAAAATATCATCAAAACATCAAAATCACAAAAACAGTTAATTAATGAAAAAGAGTGGATTAATCAAAAACAGTGTATTAATGACTTCTATTAATCCATCCTTTTTTAGGAAAAATAATTCATTAATATTGAAATTAAGAAGCGGTCAACGAAAAAATGATTTTTCTTATTCTTTTATGTTGTGTAGACAGCATGTGTAATTTTATTGATTGTTAATGTAGCTTACATAGTTTTAAAATATCCTTATGTTTCTTATCGTATAGGTACCTACTATTTAATAATTTTTGCTATGTGATATTGTAATTTGGCTTTTTATTAATTGGCCACATGCAGAAAAAGATAATAAAATAATTTTACATTATATAATAAATGGTGGTGGATAGTATTAACGTTAGATCCTTAATTAACTAATTTTAATAATTTTGTAGATATTATTATTATTATTATTAAAGTAAAAATAATTAGATTAACTTTGTTAATACAATTTATTTCATATTTATACAATTATAGGAGAGCATAAATTTACGAGTGCAGAAGAAACTGTTAATATCTGATCTACCACAGCAACATCGTCAGTTTTCTTTTTCGCCAGGAACATAGGCATTGTTTCGTGAAGAACTGTATTTTTTTGACGAAGGACACCAATAACGCGTTGGACGTGTATTCTGAAAAAAAGATATAATTAAGATAATTATTGTAACAATATACTTGCACTACCTCACGCTTGCTATATTCCTGGTTGATGCTATATCCCTTGGATCGAGCTGCCGTTTCCCTTTTAGAAAAGCAGAGGCGTAATCACTGTGGCCATATGTAGTCCTACGGAGTCTTTTATTAAAAAGCCTCTGCCAATACAAAATCTTCTGGCAAGAGATTGTTTAAAATCCCACAATCCTCTGTTAGACCTTTATCGCTTATTCTGCCACCATATCCATGTGATACAAATGATATTGATCCAGGAGGAGTGATGCCTATTAGTACCTTTACCGTATTATGTTGTTTGTACATAGATCATGTAGTACATTGTACTTCAAGGCTACTTGATTTTTCCACTCTCATCTCAAAACAATTGATTATTACTGAAATCTTGTTGCCAAATGCTACCTTGAAGCATTCTGGCATTGATTTAATCAGCTGATCTCGTTCAGGCCAAATAATAAAATTTTTCATCCGATGATACATAATATTCAATGTGGTATAAAATATTCTAGAAATTGTTTGTACACTGACGTTAAACATGTATGCCAATAAACTAAAATCTAAATGTAATCTAAGTTTTATCACCGTTATCATAAACATGGCTCTAAGCATGTTTTACGTACTGAATTAGGAATAAATATATATAATTAAATGTGAACTGTATATATTGTATGTATTTGGTGTAGCATTTGCCATAGTAGACGTGTGTAAAAGATTTTTGTTTGTAATGTCGCAAACAAAGTATATCTATCTAACGCCCAAAACTTTAAATGCGGCATGTGCCGTGGGCTACGTCATTCTTCCATGCTCACGTAAAACTTTTACATTCACTGGAAAACTCTCACTTTTCTTAACTTGTAGAACAATTCTTTTCATATTTTTTTTTACTGCGTTCCAACAACGTCGTATTAATTAGGACGCCTTCCAGGGGCGAGCGTTTCCTTTCCAGAGACTTTCCATTTGAAAATATATTTTTTGGAACTTTTCCTTACTGCCAATCTCTAGCGTGCTTTTAAAACTTTCTTTAGTGCAACAAAAGTTATTAAATTCGTCGTACATTTTAATTGCGGCATATGCCGCGGGTTTCAGCTAGTAATCAATAATTGGACAATCTAATATATTTATATTATATAATCTCTCAGTAATTTATTATCATAAAAGTATATGCATTGTATTCTTAATTCTATGAACTAAAAAGCAGTTGTTTAGTAACTTAAATACTGTTATATTTAAAAGACCCCCTTATTTAAACATACATTTTATTTTATGGATACACAGCCACCTCGTCTAAAAGTAAGAAGTTGTAATAACTCGATTATTGTTAGTTTTAGGCCCGCACCTTATATGAATTTTTATGTTTAGATCGCGATTTTCAATCGTTTTATATAAAAATATACAGGGTGTTCCATTTAACAAAAGTAAACTTTTCTAAATTTCTCGAGAAGGCGATGTTCAATTGTTTTTCTGTTTTCGCCATTCTAATCAACAGAAAAAATGCTACTAGTTTGCTAATTTAACCGATATCGTACGACCAATAATAAATAAGTTAGCAATAGTGCACAACTCGTTTAAAACAGGCTGTATACGAGCTATGCATACTTTTATTAAAGAAAATATGACAATACATTGTTTTATTGTAATGTGTAGGCAATCACTATACGATGCATTCTTTTTTGATAATTTTACAATCTGTCACACGGTGACATTCAATATGTAGTTTAATTTTTAATATACAGGGCATTGCAAAAATGATGGATTAACTCAATGTTATGCTATTAAGAGGCACTTCCTTTTTTGAAAATATGGGAGCCCAAAGAGTATTTATTTCATTAATATTTAGTAGCCGGCAGTACGGCTGAGTAGAGTTGCATATCTCACGGCACTTGTAAAAGTTAAGCTCTAGTCTGCTTGATCAATACTTGGATGAGTGAACATCTGGAGAGCGGGCGTGGTGTTCTAGCCTTAGGCAGGCTCCACTACCTCAAGTACCTCTGTCGAATTTAAAAATGCACATACCCTTAGCGGCCCGGTGCGCCCGACACCCCGACACTGTGTATACGGTATAAGGGGTTACAGATTATGTATAGAGTGATTTTTAAAAACTCAATTGCAGCAGGCCCTGGATAGCCTGAATCAGTTGGCAATACTGAAGTGCATTGTCAGTCTATGTCAAATTCGAGGTTAGTAGGTTAGGTTTTGTTTGTTATCTGACACACACTGACGCAGAACTGCAAATCTCGAATTTGACATAGACTGACAATACACTTCAGTACTGCCAACTGATTTAGGCTATCCAGGGCCTGCTGTAATTGAGTTTTAAAAAAATCACTCTATATGTATGTATGCAATATTTAGTATTGAGATAGTGAAACGTTACACACTTACAGCAAATAATACCAATGTAAACAGTTACAAATACTTTTGTCAATTAACGAACCGAACCGAAACTCAAGAACTGTTAACATTCAAAAATGTGTTGAACATATTAAAAAATCATTTGACAACAGTATCATCATACCTCTCTCTATAATAATACAGAACACTGCATGCCTTGTTAAACCGACAAAAGTATTAAGGCTCCATTCAACGGTTTACTATTTTCGGGATTTTATAAACAAACTTCCCATTTTTTTAAATAGCGAAATTATCATAAAACACAACTACTTATTATGCCTATTGATTGTGTTTTTTAAAACTACGAACATAAGTACATTTCATTTAATAATAAAGAGGATTCATTACTGCCACACGGAACTCGCCCAGACGCTACATTTAAACACACCCTTAGAAATTGTCTCCTTGAAGCTTCGATTGACATGACATTCTGACACTTTTGTTAGACAAGTGTGAACTTTTTGTGCGTGACCTATCTCGTGTTTGGTTTTGTGGTGTTTCATCTTCTAGCAGTTGCTACAAGTATGATTTCCATGATAATGGTCTACTATGCATCAGGTAATTTGTAGTTACAAAGCAAGGTCACAGGATTTCCCAAAAATGTGCAACAAGGAGATCACTGGGCAAATTTTGCAAAAGTAAGAATTGGATTCCGACTACTGCTTCAGGCACGACCTGCTGAATTGTTTGATAAACGTTTATGTATAGTATAAGTGCATCTTCGACTGTAATTATTATTAACAAAGCAGCTACAACCAAGGCTACATTTTAAATGAGGCATACGCCGTGGGCTACAGCTAATTCTTAATAAGTTGCATACAAGTTATAAGTGTTGTTGTATCCATGGAAACAATGCAGCATTACTTATTTGTAATCGAACAATGTTGCCAATTTAGCTAGTGTTGAAGTTAATAAGACCTCGCTATATCTTCAAAAATATAACATAAATGGTTCTTTTATATTTTTTTCTACACAGGAAGTGCCTCTCAATAACGTAACATGAAGTTAGTCAGCCATTTTTTCAACACCCTGTATACATGACACGTTGAAAATATTCCAATGAACATTCTCTTATACAAAAAAATATATAGTAAATATATAGTAATTATTAATTAAATTATTTAATGTAAAATTAATAGCAATTAGTTTTTACTTTTTGAGTAAGCATAAAATTGTAATTTTTAATACAACTATGCTGAGCAAAGACGAAAAAGTAGTAGCTCGCGAACTGAGCGAGTTATTTTCGATAAAATATCCATAAACGCATATTCCTTGTATTAAAACTAAAACAATGCATTGAGACGTTTTTTTAAAATAAAAGTATACATAGTTTGCATGTATAGAAACAAGAATAATTCCATGTATGTGTACCTACTTACTGTGCTATATACAGAGTTTTCCGATTGCTTTTCACCATGTATTAGTTGTGTTTCGCTTTGATTCAAATGCTTTTTCCTCTTGTCAGCACTTGTCAATATTGACAAATGGGAATTACATCTGACAAACAGTGAAACACAATTGATATATGGTGAAAAGCAATCGGAAACCCTGTAAATGTCAAGTCTTCACATTTCATCTAATTAAATTAAAGAAAACTGCAAGCTTAATTCTTTGTAACAGTAACTGGCAATGTTTAACAAAAATGCAATGATTCTTCATTATTTAGTAAAACTAAAATATGAATAAAAAAGTGAAATATTAAACAGATACTATAACGACTTGATAGTATTAACCATTGCATATTAAAATAAAAGAAAACATGTCCATGTTTGAAAGGGGACTCAACATTTATTATTGTTGTTATTGTTTACTATATAAAACATGCTAATTTTCATTAATAGAGGCAATAGAGCGATTAATCTAAGAATAGCGCCACTCTATTAAGGTAACAGGATCTTTTGTACTAAACGCAGACACTTTTCGGGATTTGATTTATATCCAGACGTGTAGTTTGGTATAAAGCACTTATTGTTCACCATTTCATAAATTAAATATGTAGTTTGCACCGCTAATTCAACAATTTCTACTGGCATTTTATATACGCCTCTATAAAAATTGGAAGTATGTCGTGCGCTGCCATCTGCCGGAATTTGCTTAAATTCGAGCGCTAACGGAACCATATCCGATCGCTCATGGTGAGGGGATGAGGCAGATTCTTCACCTTCTCTTTATACAACGTGAATATAACCAACAGCTAGTCATGTTCACAACCTTGGTTTTGAAACGAACAAGCATGGCATCTGTTTTACAATGCCTGAACTATTTGTGCTTAAGTGGTATCGGGTGTCTGCAAAACAGCAGAAATTTATTAGAAAACGCTTATTCTTAAAACGTATTCAGCAGAAACTGCTCAATGAGGTCATAAATGTAACATCAAAAATCGTATTTTCCTGTCTCCTAGTTTACAGTTTCTATTTGGCAGAAATACAAATGGCATATGATTATAAAATCGTCGATATTTTAAATACAATTCTACAACGTAAGGGATTCTTTTACATTTATAAAATAGCAGACGATAACCAGCCAATAGTTTTAAGCCTTTTAAGTCCGTACAACACTTGATATAAGTGTTTTTATGTAGCAATGTGTCCATATTTTTTCAGCATAAGCTAAACGCCAACCTTAATGTCGAAATAAATGAGTGTGCATCTTAATATATATTTTTTAAAATTTGGGGCTACCTATATTAAATAAACATATACTCGTATATCAATTTAAACACAACTGGCTGGATTAACCCGACATTTTTTTTATATCTTTTAACGTTATAGAGTACCTCCACTATTTAATTTTCGGCAACTGTATTGAAATTAAACATGAATTTGTTTCGTGACACGCCACTGCTATATCCTCATTTACGTGCAGTTAAATTTTATATTTACCTGTTCAGATAGCATCGCTGAAGTTCAACGTTTATTGGTAAAAGTTTAAAGAGAAAATGTAAGAACCCGTTGCGGTTGACTGGTTATAACATTCTTACTACCCCAAGATGCAAAATACAGCCAAATTTTGCATATTTCGCTTCAGAAGCCACATAAACAACATAATGGAGTTACAAGTCTAAAATTACATAGCTAAATATAAGTTGCGTCGTGTCTGCGACCCTCATTATTAACATTTCCGGCCAACCATGAGGGTACTTTAATCGCTACCTCATTGCAGTAACCTTTTTACATACAGCACTCCTTTCCCTAAACAAAATATGCACGAACTCCTCGCAGGGGATTCCCCCCACAGAAAAATAAGTTAACCTCTTCCTAGCTGTCGCTTAACCTATTTATCCCTTTTGCCTGTTTGACAAAGATAATAGTTAAGCGATGAAGCAACTGAGATTATGGCGCGATAACATGTAAAAATAATGCAAATGTTGTTTACATTTAAATTTGGGTCAGAAGTGGGTCACTGTCCGGAGGACGTGATAGATCTCATGTAAACAAATATCTTCAGGTAAAAAGCACGTACGCCATCGATTCCAACAAGACTACTGAAGCAAACAAGACTTAAGAAAACCCAACTATTTACTATTAAAGCAGGAACATCTACCTCAGATTTTAAGGTTCACCGACATCACCACGTGGAAGTAACAAATGGAACAATGCGTGTTTGCGTGGGCTTCTTCATTATTTTTGTGCATGGATTCCCCCTTTAGTTCTGCAACTGTTATGTAAATCTGGAATTTAAAATATTCTATTTTACACATAGAAAAACCTCTAGTTTGTCCTTCACTTGCAAACTGTCTCTAGATTTGCGAAATAGAATGAACGGGAAATAATGACCTCGAAATGCAAAATACTGCGAGTGTTTTTATCGTTTAGCGCCTTGTCTGGGTACTTGTGAATGCACAAGGTTAGAAGAGTGTATTTATGTACGGAACAAGTGTAATTATTATCCTCAGCTGCAGCTACGTGCTTTGAAGTGCATTCAAAGTAATATTATAATGTAATAATATTCATATATTTTCATATTCTCACATAATGTAGACGCTCATCCTTAGGGCAAATTACTGTAATTACAAATATACCGATGGGACCACAATTATAACGGGTGTTCATAAACAGTCGTCATCCCAGTTGCTTTGAAAAACAAAATTTATATCTTTGATTGATTCGTGCAACACAATGAAACGTCATTGAGTACTGTCATAGCGCAGTTTTTCTCAATTATAATAGACATACGTTTTTGAAGTCAAAACCTACTGGGATGACGACTGTTTATGAACACCCGTTATATAACAGCAATGAGATAACATGAATAAGAAGATAACACATATTGCTTGAGTAGGAAAGAGATAAACGTAGTAGCAAATATACGAGTAGGCTTGACGCTTACTTTAATTATGACATATGTCAACTAATTGTGCCTACTAAAATAATTTTGTTGTATGGGCATCTCTTTCTTACTCAAGCATTTTATTTTGTTGTTCATGTTATCTCATTGCTGTTATATATAATTGTGGCCCCATCAGTATATAATTGTGACCGACAGGCAACGACCTGTTAGGCCAATTGAGGATAACAAATAGAAAGCTCGGGGCTATAATGTCTTTTGTAATTACGCATAGCAACCGAAAATTCATGTTCTAGCATTTCAAATATGAAAAATGGATAATAGCCGTGGTTTTATAAATAATTTAATAACATTATATGAGACCTTTTCATACTTAGTATTTCAGGAATATATTAAAATCAAATTTGTAACTCATTTTTATATTTACGATCTGCTTTTACCTCTTATCGCCAACCGATCGGAAATTTTCTATAGTAGGTAGGGACAATGACAATCTCGTTAATCCAGCCATATAGCAGGCACAAATTATAAAATTATTAATTATGGCACATCCAATCGCAAAAATCACTTTTTTTAAATTACTACACTTCATTTAACACCACAGGCTATACAATTCTATTCTTATAAATCATATTTTTAAAAAATAGTTTGTTTAAAAGCTGGGCTCGTGACGTCACAGCAGTGGTGAAATGGCTTTCCGATAAACATTAAAATCTGCAGCAGCTCCGTGGTGTTGTGGCACTAATGGGTGTAGCTAAATTTGTGCAACACGAACGTAGAGCGTTCAAATTCCCGGTTGGCCTGAGATTTTTTTAAATATAAACAACCATTATGCGATGCAAGAGAGAGACAACCAAGGAGTAGAAGAGAGAGAGAGATCTACCAGTTTGAAATTCAAATATTTCCGCGAAAATTAAAAACGACAGCCGTGAGAAGTGCGCGCGCAGAAAACCAAGAAGACCGACACCCCGGGAAGTTTAAAATCATAAAATTGAACTTAGAAAAAATCTGAAAATTTTAAATTCAAATATTCGCGCCAGAAAATTAAGATGGCCGACACTCCGGGAAGTTTAAATTCAAAAAATTGAACTTAGAAAAAATCGGAAAAAATTTAAATTCAAATATTCGCGCCAGAAAACCAAGATGGCCGACGTGTAATTCCAGAAGCAAATTAAAAATAGCCGCGCGTAATTTAATCGGAAGCTAATGCGTAATTTAATCAGTAGCACATGTGAAAATTAATTAGATCAAACCGCGAAATTAATTAGATCAAACCGCGAAATTAATTGGGTCAATCCGCGAATTAAAATTAAATCCGCGAAATCCGCGAATCAAAACCGCGAATTAAACCGCGAATCCTCGAATTAATTAAAAGGAGTGGGGGCGAACTAGCCTCTTTCTACTATGGACAAAAAAGAAAATGTAGCAAATCTAAATAATTCGAAACATATGAGCTTACTGAATTACATCTATAATTCGTTCACAAAGCTAATCTAAGGTCCATTACTATAATTAAAGAGCTGTATGGTTTCAGGAACGGATTTCGCCGAAATAATCATTTACAAACAAGGGTGTAGGTACTTCTAATTGTAGTATTATACATTTGTTTGGTTCTTTACTTATTACTAATTACTGATTTTCACATCACATAGCTAAATTAAATGCTATAATAACATAATTACCCTCTATTCTCCTGTCCTTGACAGCTGTCGGCAATTGGCATTTCAATCTTATCTATGATTTTGAAACCGCAAATAAGTAAACTATTCACATCCTATCCCTTTGACCCTATTCTCTAATTTTAGTTCTGCCACTATTTTTTCATTTACAAATATTTCCGTTCATTTGCATTTACATCTAGTATACATTTTGAAGGAATCCAATTTATTCATGGTTGCGCTTATTAACGTAATTATACGTTTCCACTCCATATAGCAGAACCGAAAAAAAATAATCTTTAAAGGGCTTTATACTGAACTCCCTCGCAGGTGGAAGTTTTAAAACTAAAACTTTGAAAACATTTAAAAAAAAGTGTTTACCCTGCATATCTTGGGTCGAAACCTGAGCTATGTTGTAGCAGTACATATCTTAGCTTCTACAATGATACCGTTCGGTATTAGTTAAACTTAATAGATAGGCAACTTAAAGTGCATTAACAGTATAAGGGGTTGCCTACCCTTTTTATAAATCTAAAGCAGCCGTAATAGAAGGCTCATGGTTAAATTATTAAAAACAATAAATAACAAAACTTGCTACTTCCTTTTTGGTTGAAAAAAGCAAAAGGACGCTTCTCTGTGTAGAAGCAAAGCAAATTAAAAATCCTACCTTAAAAAGGATACACGCAGACAATAGTAAAGCTTTATTTATTCAATCCAGCATATTATTAAAACATAATAATTTTTCAGGCAGATAGGATCAATCACACAAACATTTTCTTTCTGACAAGGGCAGTTATTACTTAACTGGTAGGTAACTAACAAGCTAATACATACAAATCATAATAGAGGGTTTTCCTTTATTCAGCTTTTAGAGACTCCTCGATAGCTACCAGCTCTTAGGCTTTTTCACTAGTTCGCATCTCCTGGTTGATTATATCTTCACCATGGAAGAGGGTATTGATGTGCTCCAAGTTGATAAGGAGAGAAAGGAGAACTTAGTTAGAAACTGCTAACAAGTTAGGAAATCACTCACCAGTCAAAGACCATTTCTTTGGTTAGATGACGGGTTCTTCTCTGTTGATATTGGAAGATGAAGAGGTCCGAATTCAATGGTTCTCTGCATTAACCGTATGTTAATCCTGAAAGAATTAGATATTGTTTATTAGAATTAGACCAACGTCATAGCTTGAATATAGTTAAATAAGGGCATAAGCCTTAATGATAATCGATAACAGATTAGTTTCAAAGTAAAAGAATTGTTACTTACCTAGTGTTGATCCTGAATGGGACTTGAATTGGTTTGCAGCTGTCAAGTTAGTATTTCAATCACTTGTCAAATAACAAGCTTTTGATCATACGGGATTTTTCTTATATTCCCTGGAATGATATCAGCTAAACTAAACACCGATCATTAATTGTGATTAAGGAATTCGAATGAGAAATACGAGGGTATGGAGAGCTCTTTATGTTTTCATCTTACTACTCAGAGGTTATTAGTTAAATATGTATAAGAAATCTCCTGGATACTTATAGATTAATTAATGCAGACGTTTAATTAGAACAAATTCTAACTTGTCAGGGTAAATTAGGATTAGTAAGGAATTGCATAACATTTGTCAAAATTAAAAAGGCATAAACCTTAACAAATAACATATAATCAGGGAATTGTAAGAAAGAATACCCAATTATTGTAAACATCTTAAAATTAACACTTTATAATAAAGTTATGGCGCCCATTTCTGTTGATTACTGAACTATTATCTTTATGTGAAAGTGAAGCGAACTAAAAAGCCCACATTGGTTAAACCCTAATAAAAACCGTACATTGAGCTAGTCGGAGACGTGTGAGCCATCCAAGGTAAGTTATAAAAAAGGGGCACAATGTGAAAACTAGTACTTTTGTTTGGCTAATAGTTTTTGAGTGAAAGCAAAAATAGGCACAATTTATTTTTTAATGTGCTCCCTTTTTATATATTTGACTGAAATTTTCTCAGTTTCATGCTAGGTATACATATAATCCGCATGCAAAATATCGTCTTTTTTCGACAAATAGTTTTTAGGTTATACCGGCAGCAGACAAACAGACAGACGGAATTCAGAAAACCTGTTGTTCGTCATCAAAAATTTTTGTTGTAAAACTCAATCAATCACGACTAACCCAAAAAGATATCAACGGTTTCATCGCTCACGGCGAGTAGACCGAACTCAATAGACCGAAAGCAGTTGACCGAACTCAATTGACCGAATAGTAATAGACCGAAACGTCACTAGACCGAAGCAGCAATAGACCGAAAATCACTTGGTCGAAAATATATTACGGTTACATTTATTAACATTAATAGCATCAACTTCCCTTCACACTTTATTCAGGCTTAGAACTGGCATTATAAACTGCTGGCGTGTTTAGAAGTTTTTCTTTTGTTTTTGATTCTATTTTAACTTTATTCTAATAAATCATACAATACTTAACAGATATATCCTACCCAAGTATTTACGCACAAACTGGAGAAAGTTGCTAACGGGTTAATCCTGCTAATGACGTATTTATCTTCGTTTGCGGAAATCGGTCGTGAGTAAATATTTCTATTCATGCTATTGTTAATAAATGTAATTTTTCCAGATATTTAATGTGCACATTTACCGAATGTGTACTTTAACCGTAACATATTTTCGACCAAGTGATTTTCGGTCTACTGCTGCTTCGGTCTAGTGATGTTTCGGTCTATTGCTTTTCGGTCAATTGAGTTCGGTCAACTGCCTTTCGGTCTATTGAGTTCGGTCTATTTACCTAGAACCCGGTTTCATGAAACTACATAACTTTTGTGCAGACAGTAAGCGCTTTGGAGTTTCAGGAAGGTCAGAAACTAGATAAAGGAATAGTATGTCATTCTGAATGTTGTAAAAATGACAACTCTAAAACGTGACAACCAATCAGGCTGCTTCCAGTCTGTATGGATTAGTCGATTTATATTTAGGCGGCCAGTAACAGACGTTAAGCGGTTTTGTAACTGCCGGTCTGCCAATTCTTAGGTCAAATCTCAGGCTGCAGTTCTTTTATAGATTATTGTAGAAATATGTGCTAGCACAATTCTATTCCTTGTAACAGTTCAATCCGAAAATCCATTAAAGCCTAGTATTTGCAATAATTAGTTATCGTCTCATCTTGTGAATTGTTTAGTCAAAGACATCGTACATATAACGTAATGTATAGTGTATCATTCATTTACTTCTTATTTCCACAGAAGGAGGCAATAATTTAAGTGTATTATCGTGACTTTCAATTTACACTGAAATGCTAATGTCGTATATAAAATGTTCGTTTGTGTAGAGTCAGCTCTGTTGCCAAATATAACATTTTATAAAACGAGTAGGCGATCTAAAACTTTTAACCTTGAAAATGTTTAAAGGATTGGAGATGTGGCGCTATTACGGTGCTCTTTTAGCGATTTGTGTTTTCGCTAATTTCTGCAAGTTGTACTTATCGCAGGTGAATGTTGTTGCTGTCATTTTGAAGATTTCGTCAAGAGCGAACATTCTGGAAAGATTGTGAAAATGTAAGATTCGAGGGAGCGCAAATACGGGGGTTAAAACGATTTTTTGAACACGAAAGTGTTCGGTGCTGTTACATCGCATACTTTTTGAAAGATCCAAATGTGATTTGGGGCTAGTTGGAAAGGGGATGAACCAGCGCTCATCGTACTAGCTGGTTTTTGGGGTCTGCGATGCACGCGGGCGAAGTTATAGTTGTAGAAAGCTGAGGTGCGGTTGTAGCAAATTGAATGTTCGCATAAACAGGAGGAAAGAAAAGTTGAATTTGGTTTTTGGAAGTATGTGGCTGAATCTGGGGGTTTCTAAGAATTTTGTGGCTCAGGTTGATTTAGGTGTTGCAAAATGGGGAATCCGTTATAATTGCCAGAAAAATTGTAAAATTAATATTTGTGTTAAATGCGCTGTTTGGAGACTTTCTACTGGTCGATTTTATTTTTTAAGAGAATTTGGGACGTGGGAATTTGGCGGCCCAGGTAGAGTTAGGTGTTGCAAAATGGGGAAATAGTAATTTTTGTATTAAGTGCGCGAAATTAGTGTTTTTTTTATGAAGCGTGAGAATGTCAATTTTCGCAGAAAAGTCATTCAAACGCGCCATAAAAACACGAATTTTGCCACGAAATACAAACAAAAGTTTTTTCTACAGCCGTCTAAAAAAGAATAAAAGAATAATTTCTAAAAATAAAATACGAACATTAATTTGCTAACATAATATGTAGTCACTTAATGTGTTGTAACTAAGAAAATGGTGTAATTAACCGTTTTTTTCACTGCTAGCCGTGAAGAAATATAATTTTTTCACCTGTTAAAAAAGTTAAACTTCGCGTATCTATAGCGATCCATAAATGTCACGTTTTTTTGACTGCTGTAGAAAAACGTTATAATTATCAGATAAACTTTAAAATTAATATTTATGATGAAATGCGCTGTTTGAAAACTTTCTAATGGTCGCTTTAACGTTTTTAAGAGAAATTCGGAGGTGGGAATTTGGCGGTCCAGGTGGATTTGGGGGTTGCAAAACAGGGAAGACGATATAATTATCAGAAAAACTTTAAAATTAATATGTATGTGAAATGCGCCTGTTGGAGACTTTCTACTGGTCAATTGTATTTTTTTAAGAGAGTTTGGTATGTGGGAATGCTGCAGCACAGGTGATTTGGGCGTTGCAAAATGGGGAAAGACGTTATAATTATTATCAGAAAAACTTTAAAATTAATATTTGAGAGAAATGATCTGTTTGGAGACTTTCTACTAGTGTTTTTATTTTCTAAGATAATTCAGGATGGGAAATTGTGGGGTCCAGGTGGATTTGGAGATAGCAAAATGGGAAAAACGTTATAATTATCACAAAACTCTTAAAATAAATATTTGCGAAAAATTCGCTGTTTGGAGATTTTCAACTGGTCGATTGTATTTTTTAAGAGAATTCGGGATGTGGGAATTTTTCTCTCCAGTTGAACTTGGGGTTGGAAAA
The DNA here is from genome assembly GCA_940337035.1 of Agriotes lineatus. Taxonomy (NCBI): domain Eukaryota; kingdom Metazoa; phylum Arthropoda; class Insecta; order Coleoptera; family Elateridae; genus Agriotes; species Agriotes lineatus. The sequence goes on from CALNHX010003056.1 coordinate 112,020, forward strand.
TGGGAAAAACGTTATAATTATCGGAAAAACCTTAAAATCAATATTTGTGTGAAATTCGCTGTTTGGAGATTTTCTGCCGGTCGATTGTATTTTTTAAAAGAATTCGATATGTGGGAATTGTACGACTCATGTGGATTTGGGGATTGCAAGATGGGGAAAACGTTACAATTATTAGAAAAACCTTAAAATCAATATTTGTGTGAAATTCGCTATTTAGAGACTTTCTAAGGGTCGATATTCGAGATGTAGGAGTTTTGCTGCTTAGGTGAATTTGGGGGTTGCAAAATGGGGAAAACCGTTATAATTATCAGAAAAACCTTAAAATTAATAGTTATGTGAAATTCGATGTTTGGACACTTCACTGGTCAATTGTATTTTTTAAAAGAATTAGGGATGTAGGATTTTTGAAGCTCATGTGTTTTTGGGGATTGCAAAATGGGGAAAACATTATAATTATCAGAAAAACTTTAAAATTAATAATTGTGTGAAATTCGCTGTTTGGAGACTTGCTACGGGTCAATTTTTGGGATGTGGGAGTTTTGCGGCCCAGTTGGATTTGGGAGATGCAAAATGGGGAAAACGTTAGAATTATAAGAAAAACCCTAAAATCAATATTTGTGTGAAATTCCCTGTTTGGAGACTTTCTACTGGTCGATTGTATTTTTTAAGATTTCGGGATGCGGTTGTGAGGGGGGGGGTTATCTTATTTTTAAATAAGGAAAATGTGCAATTTCTTTATTCTGGCCCTTTCCGAAAGTACAAATATGCAAGTAAATAGTAAACAACGCGTCGGATTGTATTTTACTCTAGCATGAATAAAGTTTAGGGCTAGGATTTTTATGATTTTGTATCTTTTTTCAGGAAGTCTGAGACATTGTTCAGTTATATATAAACGTGTTTCGGGATAAATTGAATCAAATGAGGGCAACTTGTAGGTGCATTTTTTGCATGTTTTACCATTTTTGAGGAGTGGGGCATTTTTTGCTAATTTTTCAGCATTTTTTTTGGGTTTTTGTGTTTTTCTTTGATTTTTTGCGTTTTTGAGGAATAGCGCTATTTTTATATATTTTGCGATATTTTCCTCTGCGAGCTTATAAACTTATGTTAAACTTTAATTCTTCATGCAGTCTAGAACAAAATGCAATATTTTTCTATTCTCGGTAGTTCCGGTTGTTCCGGTATTTTTACCAGTTTAGAAATGAATCCTAAGACCTCTGTTGTTAGCTAAATGCAAAGTTAATGTATTCTGGGAACGTGCTTAAGTCATCCACTAAAGAATGCCCATTAAAAGATTAAATTTCTTTGGAATGCAGTCAGTGAGTCAGTAACTTACACAGCTGTTTTCTAAGACTGGCCTGCAGTGGGTGGGAATAAACCAACAATGATATTCCGGTCTTATCTTACCTAATTGCTTCTTAAAATAATTTTGCAGTATTATTCAGTTTCTTCACGTTCTTATCAACAGACGTGTGTATTTTGTTCTTCAGTTAAGTTCGAAAGCGGGTTTAGTGCGATCTTTCCTTTTGTTGTGTAGTAAACACGATGTTTAAAGTTAAAAACAGCGCTTCCTTTAAATTAAAACGGTTTGTTTCTCAATATGGAGAAAAGGTCTTTTCCACTAACGACAAAATTTTATTCTGTGAGTTGTGCAATGTGAGGGTAGCTGCCGAAAGAAAGTTTACAGTGGAGCAACATGTCAATCGAGAAAAACATAAACGAAGTTTGCAACGACTGAACGACCAAAAGGTACTACAACAACAGCTTCTTAGCGAAACCGTGTCATCTTCCAATCCTTTTTTTGAAGAGCTTTGTATGGTGTTTCTTTCGGCGGACATCCCGTTGAATAAGCTGAGCAATCCTAAGCTGCGAAATTTCTTAGAAAGGCACACCGGAAAATCAATACCAGATCCTTCAACACTGAGAAAAAACTATGTTTCTCGTTGTTACGACAACACGCTGGTCGAAATAAGGAAACGAGTTGGAGAACAACCTGTGGATATCCATGGATGAGACTACAGATTCTCTAGGACGGTATGTCAATATCATCGTTGGAACTCTGGAAGAGAACGGCTCTGCTAAACAGTTTTTACTTAATTGTGAGCATTTGGAGAAAGTTAACTATTCTACAATAAGCAAATTCTTTGATAATTCAATGAGAGTGTTGTGGCCTGATGGAATTCAGCACGATAAAGTGCTGCTCTTAATAACGGACGCTGCACCCTACATGGTCAAGGCTGCTAACTTTCTTCGGGCTCTCTACTCCAAGATGCTGCATTTAACTTGTTTGGCCCATCCTTTACATAGAGTCGCTGAGGAAGTTCGCGTACAATTTCCAGAAAGTGACAAATTTATTGGCTGTGTAAAAAAGGTTTTTTTAAAAGCTCCTTCACGAGTTACGGTGTTCAAAACCGAAGCTCCAGATATTCCACTGCATCTCCGGTTTTAACAAGATGGGGTATCTGGATTGAAGCCTGCAATTACTACTGCGAAAACTTAAAAGTCGCTAAAAAGGTCATCGATTCGTTCGACAAAACTGAAGCAGCTTTAATTAAAATAGCACAAGAAGTGTTAGGAGATGTTGAAATTGCGGCAAAAACTCTCATTCATAAAGGCAAACTTTGGTTTCATTCCTACTGCAATAACCACTCTGGAACAGTGGCAAGTGCAGCTGGTGGATCAACTACAGTTGATTAATAAAACTGTTGGTGATTTGAAGGGTGCACTTGGTAAAATGGGAAAAGCTGTAATAAAGAAAGTGTTTTGGGGAAAAATAAGGGCTACGAAGCAATGTCTTCGATCGCTAAAGTTCTATCAGGGGAAATTTTTTCGGTTAATTTTAGTGACGAATTAGAACTAACTTCACGTGACATACCCTATTTTAAGTATGCTCCTGTTGTAACAGTCGAAGTAGAAAGGAGCTTTTCTATGTATAAATGCGAATTGAATGGCAACAGAAAATTATTTTCATTTGAAAATTTACATAAAGTTTTCACTGTATACTGCAATTCACATTTATTGTAGTTAATAAAATTATTATTAATTGTTTAGGATTAAGTTGAATGACTAAAGGTATTGCGTCTACCTGTTCTTTTTTTTTTTTGGATACTGAATTTAGCTGATGCCGATTCCTGATTCTGTATTTTAAAAATAAAAGTAAAATGTTCTAATTTGGAAATAAGATTTACATGTCATCTTTTTAAAGTTTTATGTCATTTTTGCGAGACTTTTAAGTCATAATTGAATTTTTTATTTTGAATTTTCGCTGATTTTTAACGTCAATAAAATCCTAGCCCTAATAATATTAAGTGTATTAAGGTCATTGCCGCGCTGCACTTGTTCGCAGAATGGTAGTGGCCACTGGTAGGGTTAGGATGTTAGTGTCAGTTGTTTGTACTAAAATATAATGCGCGATTGTAATAGAAAAAAATTATGGGGACTTTAAAAATATATATTTACATATACATATGTGTATGCACGGAAAATTTAAAGTTATTTAGTTTATACAATTTAAAAACTTTCCATACACCAAATCCTTTTAAAATATATTTATTGAACAGTTAACACAAAACTAAACATGCAAATCGACTAAAGAACTTAAAGGTCTATTCACACCTAATCCCTTTTCCACACTGCCCTGTTCCTCCTAATAAACGCATCGCCTTAGTTCTTATATTTGCTATTAAAGCACGTTTCATGAGTAAACAAAATAAACTATGAACAATAATATGTGGAGCCGCCGATCGGGTGGTTTGTAATTTTAAGCGCTCCTTTAAAACAGCTAATAAATGTAATAATAAGAATGACTCTACAGTTTCAAAAGTTATGTAAAAAAATTTGAATGTAATGTCGAATTCAACATCTTTATCTAATTGCAAATTAACATTAAAGTGTACAAGATGCTGAAAAGATTCAAAACTGTAGTACGTATTATTTATTAATGATCTACTATGCAGTAGAACTTCGCAGTAACGTTTCGCGTGGCGTATAATAAACACTAATAGTACGGATGTGAACAATTTTAAAACCTTTTATTTCTATCCCTTGTATTTTTTTAAGAGTTTGGATATTTTATGCCAGACTTGAAAATTAGCAAAATTCATTTTCAATACATTAACGAAGGTTGGTAAATTGCAACTTCTGTAAATTTTTACTTAGACGAACAACCGGTAATGTATATAGGGCACTTTAAAATTCCAAAAATAGTCAGAAAATAATGAAATTCGTAAAAATTATGCGCGTTTTAAAGCTAATCGTCCACACCTGGCATAGAGCCGGATTCAACTGGCAACAATGGATTCTTCTATAAACTATAACCACAGAATAAGCACATAATGGACTCAGAAGCGACACCCTCTGTTTGGCAAGTGTCTAAAAATCAGCGCGTAGCTAAGTTGCCAACGAGTAGATTTGTGTTTCCGTGCATTGGTTTTAACGGAATTTGAGCGATTTACGACCAGGTTTTATTACAAATTAGTAGAAAAATGAGATTTATTAGAACATGAGTGCATTGAAAGATGGTAGGTGCTGTGCAAACATATGTAATTTTTTGAATATCCTCCTTGAGAGTAGATCTCTCTTTCAATATGGGCGCCATAGCTGAAATCGGCTACTCAAACATGAAAGGCGCCGCTGCGAGTGTAGCTTCTGAGTCCGTTAGGTGTTTATTCTGTGCTATCACCTCAAAATAGATTGAATTTGAGTTTAAGTAGTCAGCCAACTTCGCAATAGAAAAACCCATATTTACATACAGATTGGTGGTGGATAATGTGAACATAGGCGCAAGAGTTAGAATACAGTTTATGGGCTTTGTATGCGTTAGACAGAAGTAGACATATATGATTTAAAATTTAGCATCCTAGGATTCAGCGTTTTCTAAAAACAGAACACATTGATTCTGCAGATACTAGATGTTAATCGCATACAGGTCTTTTTCTGCCTAACGCATAGAAAGCCCATAAACTGTATTCTAGCACATTTGATTACTTATGTTCACATCTTCCGCCACCAATATGTGTATAAAATAGTCACCTAAAACATGGCATCCTATTGTTCAACAAAGAAATGACCGGAGTATATCTTAAATCTTAAAGAGCAGTCACCCCAGAGGACACATGGCATAAGTATCTTTATAGATCCACAGTCAATTAGTTTTTCGACCCTGATCATTTCTACACATTTACATTTTTGATGTATCCGCTCAATCGCGACCAATTAAAAATTATCTGAAATGTCCCATAAAAGCATGTAGCATGAAGACAGAAACGGCTTTAAAGTTAGAGAAAATTAATAAATAACGAGCATGTCACTCCAGATGGCTGTGAATAGGCTAACTCGAAAACGACATAACCCATCATCGTAATAGCAGCAGTGGACTGTAATTTTTTACTTCATCGAAAGTTACCATATTATTAGCGAGGGTACGCTCGAACGACAATAGAGAAAATGTGTTGCTACCTACCTTTCTTGAGGATCTTTCTCGTTCATCCAGCCGGTTTCTCTCGACAGCTGCAACGAACTTCCGCACTTAATTTTTATTTCACAGTCACAATTTATGCACAGACAAAATTCACAGTAAAATCACGACAAAAGTGGATTGATTTCCACAGGACACGCGATCGCACCGACACACACTTACGGGCATTTGTTTGGCGAGGGTCTTGCAGCGCTTTCTTCGATTTAGACAGGCAGCTTACATTCCTTTACCTCAACGCGACCCTCGCCTTTACAAAAAAAAAACTAACTGCCACGCCTGTGGAGGTCTGAACACATCATCATGATTTTGCATCGATTAGTACAACGAACTAAAAAGATATTGCGCCAGATACCCCGCTTTTTTTATATGTATTCGTCGATTTGTCTTCGCGATTTACCCATAATATAGACGATTAAATGTCAGCTAACTACGCTGTCCGACAAGTGTGCACAACACACGTGGACTGTCAAACCTCAGGCCGTAGTTTGCATCTTGGTTCGGTCAATTTTTTGGTTAATTATAGAAAGATGTCAATGTCACTGTTCTTAAATCTAAAATGCCACATTATTGGAGCTGTCTCATTCGTACTTTCCGTTAGCTATATTGATAAATCGCCGACTTGATTTTTAACCGATTTCTTTGGCCTAAGTCGTCGAGCATATAGCGCGGTCATATATATATATATATAAAATCAGCGCACCGTTTAACAATTTACTAAGACTACCTGTGTCCTAATGAGCGGATATTCCAAAGCATGCATTGCAAAAACCGCTCCATGCGAACAGTATGCCGAAGTATCGACAGGTGGCTTGCACTATCTCATATTGCTTAAATGTAGAGTAAGATCTTTGCTACGGAAGAATGTACTCATTTGTTGAACCCGCCCTATCCCTTTCTGTTCCACAATAGATGTCAACTGTGTTATCTCAGTTTTCTTTTACAGTTACCCAAGGTAAGTGTATTTTTCTATGCGTTCAATAAACTGGTTACCTAGACTTAGAATCCCAGGTGGTGGACCATTTTTGCACATAGCCATATATTTGGCATTGGATATATTTATGTTAAGTCAATGTGGTTCCGCTCACATATTTGATGTTATAAATTAGCTTCTGTAGTCCTAAACCATTCACGGGTACAACTCGGTCGCTGTCTTATAGTATGATATTATTTATGATACTGGTTACTATTTTCATCTCCTGATAAGAATAGCAGAAACAAAGATCTATCTTCCTCTGCATTAACTTTTAATCAAGTGTAGTGTTACTAATAGTCCAATACCTAAATCTCTATTTTCTAAACTTGTTGTGTCTTCTTGATTATTTTCGAAGTCTGAAATAACAAAGGTTGTAAGAAAAATTACTTAAGCCGTACAGGTCTCTTTTGCTTTTTGAAAAATTGTCTCATAGGACAAATTAAACTTTTTGCCTGTTACACGACAATTCTTGCGATTTCTCATCGTGTTCATCATTGTATCTCTCATTTTTTCAGAGCGAGTATTGCTTCTGACTCTTTTGCCTAGCAGCTAACATATTTAAAATGTCTTAGGAGTTATAGCATTGTCTAGCAGTTGGAGCTTTAGACTGTATTGAGCCAATTGCGGACTGATTAAAAAAATTTTAAATTCTCTGTAGACAGGTGCCGAGTATCTAACCATCTCATATAAACCTTATCGGTGCATGAACATTTTCTCCAGTTCCGTAAATGGAAATAGCTTAGTAAAATGTCATGCTATTAGCTGCTTCGATTAATTTTCACCATGGAGGATGGAAATTATAAAGACCATTTTCACTTTGTTGGTGGCTGCTATGGGCAACTCTGCGGAGTTACAGCAGAATCAGTCTCGTAGTCTCCCGGCCAGGATAAGCTGCGTTTCCCTACATTTTCGTTTCCTTCCATTTTGCTCTGCATAGTTAATCTTAACAATTACTACTTGCTTCTTCTGATTATATGTTCAACGTACACCAGTTTCCTCTTCTTCAAGATCTATCCCCATTCTGCTCTAGACTGCATTATTGGAAACCCTATCAATCTAAAATATCTTGTACATCTTCCTTTTGCGCCACGTCCCGAATAGCTAGATGTTATTCAGGTTATTTTGTATTTTGTTTTAGCGTCCAACATTCAAAGTCATATACGTAGCATACTCATTCTTAGATTAAGGTTGATGTAATGGCTACAGAGGTATTATGAAGACACTATTTTTATAACAATATTAGAAACAACCAATCTCTCTCTTATGCTCCTAGTTTTTAGATCAAGATTTACATTATATTGTTGTAGTCGATCTAAAACTAGATCAATCAGTCGATAAGTGACTATTTACTATTTACCTATGTAGGGCATGTGCTACCAAACGTAGCAAAATTGTATGTTGGCCCTTACATCTTATATAAGGAGTAGAGTAGCTATGTTGTAACCACCCAGAATATAAGGAATAAGCTGTTCGCCCAAATTGTTAATAAATTGTTCTATTTATCACTTTGCTTCCGCCAATGGTAGAAAAGAGGCATATACATGCCCAAAATCGTCCGAAACAAAAGATAGGATTGGCTGCCATGTTATATACTTAACTTCAATTGTTTGATTACTTGGTGAAGTTTTCAATCTTGTTATTTTTGAAGTAGGCCGAAGTCGTTAATAGCTGCTGACTCCCAAGTTTCTCTATCGGAAGTAAGTGCAAACTTTTACAAACAACTTGGCGCCCATAAAATTCATAATACAGTATCGAACCCTCGCCATTTTGTACTGAGTTGTACATTTCTTGAAGGTATATCTTGTTAAAGGACTAATATAATGTAAAAAACACCGAGATTTGACATTCAATTTTCACAAAATAACGTTCACTTCATTACGAATTAACTTGAAATGCATTGAAATGCCCCGCCGCGCAAATGATGTTTTATTAAACAACACTCTCGCCTTTAAAGACCTTATCAAAACATCCTTTGCGTCTCACAGAGGTGCAGTTTTCAACAGGCTTTTATTTTGCAGGTCAGTGCTGAAGGAGATCAAAGAGTCGTCCGTGCTACAAATCATCCTGGATTGCGAGACCGACCATATTTTAGACATTTTAGAGCAAGCCAAGGAAGTAAAACTCATGGAGGAGTATCACAGCTACATCCTGACTTCGCTGGTGAGTACAGGCCGAGGAAATGGCAAGGAAATAACTCCAATGCCGTATTTTACGCGAGTTACTGCCAGCGAAAGCCGGCTGGTCAATTTAAAAGTTAATTTGGCGCTTTAAAGAAATCGTGTTTGCGCCGGATTGTCTGAAATATATTGACCGCCCGAGTCGTCGATGTCGCTGAAATATTTATCTCCAAGCAAATCGCCGGATTTGCGGGGCCGATCGGTTGCGGGGCGAATTGACTACAAAAAGCATTTCCGGCAATCAAAACGTGTTTCCATTAAGTTTGTCAAAAACAGGGCCGCTTCATGAGAGCTCGAAACAAGCTGCCTTTGATTGTAAAAATACCAGGCTGAATTTTAATATAGAAGGGAATGAGGTACACCCAGAGGGAGTTTACCCACAAATTATGAAATTACAATTATATTTATTCCGTTAAAAAGAAGTATATTTTTGCTTCCTTCTTGCTATTTTACTAAAACATGAAGCTACCTTTTTGACAGATATTATTAAGGTATGTGCCCATAAACAAAATGTATCTATGAATAATTTCAGTGAAATATATAAGCGACACTTCAGTCCGTATAAAAGTACAATGGCTTAAAAATTGGGTGTAGCAAATATGGAGAAAATCATGATATCAACTTCGTACTATAAGAATAATTTACATTGTTTATATACTTTCGTCTCTATTTTATAAGCGTAGATATAGGGAGACTTAGTCTAAATAATATAAAGGGCAGCATTTGGAGATTTTTAATATTCTACCGTTATGTGGTCTCGAAATTCACGCCGCCACTGATTTTGAGGCAATATTTTTGCTACAAGTGCCCCACGCTTTCAGAAGAAAGAAAACTGTCATGTAGTCAGCTTCTAGCTGTCTCCTGATTGCGATGTGTAAACCATGTGGCACCGTCATATTTGTTGCCAAATAGATACTAGTGCAATATTACTTAAACTTCTGTTTACCTTCCGTTAATATATCGTAGAATTTTAAAATTTGATTTATATTGAAGATAACAAGCACGCACTGCGTTGGTTTTAAGTGGACTACATGCTCATGCCAGTGGCCGCAAAATCCGAAATCTTCGCTTTCTGCAGCTTGAGCTGCAAGATCCATCGTTTCTACTATTTTCAAAGCTAAATGTTTCCACTTAATTGTGTAATAATAATTTTGCATGTTTATTATTGTCGGCCATTTTTTTTTAAATACTACCGCAATATTTATACAGCATAGGTTTGAACTATTTTGCATGCCAACCGCTTAACAGACCTACATTTGGAGCGCAACCTCTACTCGGCCTGCTAATAACTATTTGGAACCGATAAACGCTTTGCTCTCAGGCTAGCAATACCATTTTCCTTAAACCATATGTATATTGCACCTTGATATTAAGCGTTTCTAGTAGTTATAGCAACTGATCTTTCGATTTAAAACGCAAATTCTGTTATTAAGGAGGGTGCCACCCTTCAAACCTGCCATTGGTAGAAATTAGCTTTATCATATCCATCCTTCTTTCGTGTGTTACCATACGGTAACGCTAGCGTTGCTAGGATAGAAATGTATGTATTGTTGTAATTGCTTTATTTCTAATTTCTAGGGTTGGTTTCACATTGGAAAAGGATTTAAAAATTAGTATTTGTGATGATAATGATGAGAAAGTTGGTTTAGTGTTTATATCGCCCTCAGAGACCTTAATGCTTTACGATTATTAGTATTGATAAATTAAGTAGCAACTATCAGCTCCAACAGAGTTTAGAAAAATTAATGTTGCCATCTTAATGAATCCTGCTGGATTTGATGATTATAAGTTAAACTTTAACATCGGGAATCTAAGAGGGTAACTTGGATTAATGGTGATATTATTCTCGTCCATAGATTACGTTCGTGTCCGAATTTTAGAAAGTACGACAAAATCAAATTTGGAAATTTTTGCGACTTTCATAGATGCTAATATCGTGGAATTTCTGTAGAAGATTGCAAATAGGCCATGATTTTAAACCATCTTGATCCAAAATTTTTTAATAAAAATATGAAATTTGTGATAGCAATAATGATTCCAACTGGATATAATGAATTATTTAAACAATTATTTTATTGAGATCCTTTAAATACTTGCATTGTGCAGACAATACTAAATCAACTTTAATGACGAGTGTGCAATCAGCGCCTACTTCTGTAGAAATTTTATATAATACTTTTGAACAATTGGATGTATGAAGGACATCTACGTACACTACGATGAATAGATTCATGCAAGCAGTTGAGCGTCAAGCCAACTAAATTTGGCTGGAAAGTGTGGTATCGCAATTTGAAATTAGGATACTTGTTATAGTTTGGCAGGCGAACTTCGTGACAGGTGAAAGCTTCCTTTCAGGTTCTACTTTGATAACGTACTACAACTTTCAATATCTTATACTCGTTGAACTAAAACTGATACGCGGACACGGATACCATCAGCAACAATCGTATTCCCAAAGTCTGACCATTACCTAAACAATAAGCCAAAGAAAAGGGGGGCTAATTTTCTCAATTAACAAACAAGACTGCGTGACGATTGTCAGTTGGATCGATAACAACGCTGAAACTACAGCATCTACGGATCATCCTATTCCACAAGTCAAAAAAAAAATTCTCAAACTAAAAGAAAAATAATTCAAGTTCACCGTTAACTCATCACTAAAGTGTATAACCGTGGGAGCGCGGACCTAATGGACAAAGCTCTTTCAAGATACAAAATAATTATAAGGGGAAAAATGTGATGGTGGGCGATTACATGAATGTTAGATGCTGCAGTTACTAGTGCTTGGAGTATAGGTAACCGATGCAAAACCAAAGAGTCAGGTAGGCAACTTTCGTTTAGAATACATATCATACAAACATATCTAAAAAGACAGAAGGCAGCCAGAAGACCTATTACAAAATCCAGTAATGCTAAACCACATTTTTGATCATTTATGATTGTTTGGGTGACATACAGAAAACAATGTGTATTTAAAAGTGTGATGATGGATTATGTATACAGAGTGGTCCATTAAGTGTGCAACAAATGGAAATTTTTTTTATTAGTTGTACAATCGAAATTTAAATTTTGCCAAAAGTTAGTGCATGTGCGATAACCATATCAAATGCCCTTAGAATGGCTTCAAGTCAAACAATATACAGGGCAGGACAAAAAATATGAAATTCGTTCAAGAACAAAGTTACCTTATTTCAAAAAATATAGAAAATTTTTATTGAATAAAGTTGTTAAGAATTAAAAGTTATGCTCAAATACAAAGTCACGACCTCCTATTCGAATTTTGATTCTTTTTTGGAAAATTTTGTATTACCCCCGTATGATACATATTTTTATTGTTTTGTTTTTATTTGTATTTAGCCACAACCAGATCACTTTTAAATAACTTTTAGCAACTTGAAGCGTATTTATAAAATTTGCTTGGATTTATATTTTTTTAGGTAACTGTCCACTTCATGTTTGTTGCAACGATATTTAATAGAACTTTAGAATTTCGCAAATATTTTTTTAACAAGGCAAATGCTTTACTAATAATAATTTATATATGAAAAACTCTTAATAAAATCAAAATAATAAAAATATGTATCATACGGGAATAATACAAAATTTTACAAAAAAAGAATCAACATTCGAATAGGAGGCCGTGACTTTGTATTAGAGCATAACTTTTTATTCTAAACAACTTTTCTCAATAAAATTTTGCTATATTTTTTTAAATAAGGTAACTTTATTCTTGAACGAATTACATATTTTTTGTCCTGCCCTGTATATTGTTTGACTTGGAGCCATTGTAAGGGTATCTGATATGGTTATCAAACATGCAGTAACTTTTGCCGGTATTTAAATTTCGGTTTTACAACTAATAAAAAAATGTCCCAGTTGTTGCACACTTAATGGACCACACTGTGTAGTGTAACCTTATAATCCACGCAAACTAAAAAATATTGTACTGTGTGGTAGCTATTACGGCTGCAGTTTACATATATTTCTGCTGAGGGGTATGTTATGACGTACAAAAATAGTCGTGATAACGATTTTTAATAAGTTTGTAATTTCTTTGAGTATGTATCAGTATTAAAAGTAAATGGTTTGTTACATGGCAAAACGGTATTTACGACTCAAAAATAGACCGCATGTCAGCGGCGCCGAATTAGTTACAAAAAGCGGGAATTACGATAAAAAAGTAGGTCACTGCTTCAATTTGATGATTGTAAGGCGACAAATTAGTAAAATGCAAGTGCCATTCGCCCCAACGGCATTACGATGTTTATGTAACAAAAATCTTAACCAGCTTGACTCGTCCTGCAGGTCGTGGTTCAACTCGATACTCGTTAATTAGAGTGATAAATTGGTAAATTATATAGATGTTATAGACTGCGACACCGACTTTGATTTGTCGGCAAAACAGAGGATTGCCCCTTGAAATCGGAAATGAAGACAATCTTTTGAGCTTGCTGATAGCGTTGGTGTGCAATGTCACAGCTAATCTCTTGCAGTCGCTAAAAGGCTTTACACAACAAAAAGGTAACACAAGAGGGGGTCGCATGCAAACACCATCAATCATCAATGTGAGAACGGAATGCGTGCTATACTAATCAAGAGTTTCGACAAATGCACATTTTTAAGCAATTCGCGTTAAGGCTCTTAAGGACAGGGGGTAGGCAACACATTTTACAAGAATACATTATTTGAAATGTAATAAACTTGTAATGTTATTTCTGCCTGTCTGAATCAACTTGGAAGATGCCTTGCTACATTAATATGAATCTTAAGTATATTACTTGCGGTTTACCAATATGTTGTGCTTATATTCAATTTTGATCAGGTAGAAATTAATAAAATGTGATTTTTCAATTGACTAAATATTAACTACAAGAGTGGCACTTTTTAAAAAATGGTGATGTACAAGGGTGTATAAACACAATTAATACCAAAATCAATATTGACAATACACTTTGACATTCATTTAAACCCGGAATCATTCAAAAACTATATCTAAATCTAACAAAATTACTAAACACGGTACCAAAATGCCCCTTTGCGCTCTGCTCAGGTAGACAGATTTTTAGCCTAGAGCGTTCTGAGCTAAACGAGCAGATTAGAAATCCGCGAAACGCAACAGATTACACCTGTTTGGCTCTCGTTCTTCATTTCAGATGCTGATTAGATATGTCATAATATCCGCCGAAATTTATGAATAAACATAGTAGAGTAAAGACAAAAAAATATTGCTGTGTAAACATCGATTATAATATAAACACACTGCAAGCACAGTATCACCACGGAACAAAGCTAAAAATATTAGCTTTGTTCCGTGGTATCACCACCGAATGCGCTACGATAATAGCAAATACGGAATTGCCATAATTAAAGTACAAGTACCTATTTAAAGATTTGGAGAAAAGGTAAAGATATTTTTATTACTTGGCTTCTTGGTCAGCTGACTAATCATGTTATTACTTTTATTCATAATCAAATAATTAGCCCTTACATGTCATTACCGTTATGGCACCTAGATTCTATTTCAAGAAAATGACTTTCGAATTCGTAATGTAAGGTATTCCAAGAAATCTGTTGCAGAATTGATATTCTAGAAATCCATTACTTTCTATAAATTTTTCTCAAGAAAAAATTAACTAAACTTTACTTCAAATGCCCATATATGTATGTTTTTACTTCCTTTTACGATAAAGGTATTGGATTCACCCCAAAAATTCGAAATTGAGTTTTCAACAGATCTTCACGTTTTCGAGTCCCCTGAACCCAAAAAACATGTTTTTGTTCATTGGTCTGTCTGGCTGTGTGCCTGTCTGTGTGTCTGTCTATCTGTCAGTCTGTCTGTGAACAGAATATCTCAAAACCAAATAGAGGTATGGCGTTGAAACTTCATATATAAGTTTTGTGTACTATGTAGATGCGACAGCAAGCTTTTGAATAGAAACGCATAACCTGAAGTATGTGTTTACTCTTGTGATTTTTCAGTTTTTTCGATTTTTTCAAAAACGGTTCTAACGATTTTTTTCAAACTTTACATTTTTATTAGATTTTTAATGTGTATTGATGTGAGATAGGTAATTTTCCAGTTGAATACATACTTCTAAAATGGGGTTCTTTTTTTTTTTTTTTAATTAACTCCTATTTTAAATAGAACACCCGGTATATTATTACATTTTTGAATTCAGCTTAAAATTTTAGAGAAAATTTGTCTTATCAACTAACGCTCTATTTTGTACCGTTTTTGTAGAATTTGTAATTTTTGAAATTTTTTGACAAGTGTATAAAATTAAAAATAAAATTTTTGGCCAATTATAAGATCACTGTAAAAGGAAGTTGTGTGAGTGTATCGCACCAGATTTTTATATAGTGTATTAAATTAAAAATCGCAGCTATTTTGTTTTAATCACAAAAGAATTAATGGTTATAAATATTAGGGTTGTCGTACCCGGTCTAAAATCTAATTCGGGTACCCGAAAACAGTACCCGGGTACCCTCCCCAACTCAAACTGCAAGTCGTCTGTTATATGTAAATATTTTCACACTTCTTAGTGCTATCAAATTCAAGTACGTGACTTTATTTTTGAAATTCGTAGCAACATCAATATCACACAGAGGATGTTTATGTTACTTCATCCCATACTGAGACGATTTAATGGTACTATTGACGGGTGGTTGAATATTTCCGTGAAGCGGATTTATTATATGAAACAAGAAACATTGTGGTATGAGATGGGGTGATTCTGATTATTACCTACTGCATGGTTATGTTTTTCTAGATTTTATTCCTATTGTTTTAAAGTTTTTATCATCTTCTCCGAAAAAGGCTGACTTTCTAGAAATGACATAATTTACTAGTCGGGTACTCGGGTCCTGAAAATATACCCGGGTTGACTATTACCCGGGTACCCGCCGACATCCCTAATAATTATACTATAATGACGTAAGGTAATCAAATTGAAACTACATTTTTTTGCCGCTATCATTAACACACCGTTTAACATTAGTCAGTTAGATTAGAAACGACTTTTATAACACTGCTATGAAAAGTACTGACGTTTGACGTACGAAATGACATTAGGTACTTATTTGTCAAATTGAAGTATAAGAATATCAACGTAATACAAAGATTAAATAAATCTGGAAGAACGAGCTTTACCGAGTTCATCTACCCCAATCTATACCATAAAATCTGTGGTCTCTTTCTTTGTATATTCGCTATCTTCTCCGAAGATACTGGACCGATTAAATTGTATGATAGCTTAAAATTTTGCTAACTTTTAGACTTAGATCGTAGGCCGGTTTTTATGAACAACCATTTTACAATAGGTCGAAATATTTCAATAAATTGTATTTATCGCCCGATTTGGCTCATATTCAGAATATATGTTAGTTACCTGGAGAGAAATATTTTAACAAAAAATGACCTGGTAGGTGGAACTGGAGTCGAGATATTTATGGTCTAATTTGGCTCATATTCAGAAGATGTGTGTACAAAAACAAATTATTTTTGGGCATCACAACGTTCGCCGGGTCAGCTAGTCCATTATAGATAACTATTTTCTAATTTCCCAAACGTTCAACTGGAAAATGTAATGTCTGTCATGGTATCGCAAGATAATGTTTTTATTGCTGCTGCTTCTTGATATATTGTTATTATCAACGCCAGGTTTAATTTTATTTTAAAGTTTGCAATTCAAACACCATGCATCTGAATATAAACATATACAGTCGCGGAATTAAAAATCCGGGCATTTAACATGATTCACTGTATATCTTACTTTACTTTATTTATCACGTTACCTGGCGGAATTAGTCAAAGTCAAAATAATTACTCGTATATGACAGCATGCCTTATTGTTTAACTGTCAATTGCTAACCTAGAAATGCAAAGACCAATTTACATTACCTAAAAATTGCAAAAATCCTCTATAAGACTCGCCCGGATTTTTAATTCCGCGACTGTACATGTTGAAATAGAATAATAAAGAATAATGAAAAACGGTAGGGACAGTACATAATTAATCGGTGAATCAGACAATATTATTGTGAACCAACAAGTGATTTATTAAAATAGATTTACTTTATTAATCATTTTATAAATTATTATCGATTGTTACGGCATTTTAGTACATGTAAAATGAATTCAACTTCGTTACTATTAGGCCAAAAGATATTTTTTTTATTATCATGCAATCCCAATGATCGTAGGTACCGACAAACATTTCAGAAACTGTATTTTATTGCATTAGTTGATTTGATTTATTCCAATAAATAATACAGAGAAATAATACGTAGAAAAAGAGTACAAGACAGACAAAACCGTATTATAATTAAATAACAATAGTAACCATTTTTGAGTGTTTCAAAATATGAATTGTTTAATATATTGTATTGCGTTTAACCATGGAGATTGTATATTGTATACGTAAATATTCACGACACTGCCTGCCAATTGCTAGAAAAACTATTTTTGGAACATTCCGTTGATCGGCAAACTAATCCTTTTCCAAGAAAGGTCATTACCGCGTAGGAATGCAGGTAGTTTGAATGAAACGCAGACTTCAGCAATCGTAAGGATGGTTGCTTATTTAAAGTTAAGTAGGAGTAATCACAAGTTCAAGTCTCTCTCCTTATGGGCCTTAAATGCGATTCCAAAACTCTGGGTCCCGATATCGAACTCGTGGCCACAATTCCAATGTAAACCTGAGGTTAAAACCCTGACGCGGAACTGTCCACTTAGTTAATTCGGTAAGATGCTTCTTTCTGCCCTAAGGTGCTTTAGCCAACTTTCACACAACTTAAGCCTTAAAGAGCCGAGAGAACGGCACCGATTCCATGAATGCTACGAATGCTATCCAGAACGCACTATTGATTTCCAGAGATGCGGAAATCTCAACACAATTAATTTTTCTAAGATACTTTGTAAAGGACATCTAGACTCCATCTGATCTTGAATTAGGAACGAAATGGTAGCGGTTTCAGGTGCATATCTATTGGTATGTTGTGACACCTTATTGGCTTGGCAACGTTAATTGGTGAGAGCACGCAAGGAGTATACCAATCGATTTCCATGGCTGAGCTGACTTAACATTTCCACATGTGTGCGCTAATTGCCCTTATTCAAATTTATTACGACATTAATGTCTTAATTTTTCGGACTTCAAGGTGCCAGGAACTTACAGAACAAAGGGATCGATAGTTGAATTTCACATCATCATACCCTTGATAACAAAAACCTTTCACGGATCCAGCCTGCCATTAGCCCGTAATTGTTTCACTTGACATTCGATACTTGAGGTACTCTGTAATGGTATTTAGCCCTCCGCTCAGCTCTGGTGGCAATGCAGACTAATTAAAGATTAAATCACAAAAGCACAGAGTTGGGATGATTCGCACAACTGTGTAAATTCACATGATTTGTCAGTTTGAAATTACATTGGAAAATTTAGCCATTAACATTCGAATTATTTGAATAAGCTAGAAGGGAATGCAACTCGATTTTCAAAGGCTTGGAGTCAGTAGGTAATGTAAATTTAGCAAAATATAAAAGGTTTGGGCAAAATAGAAGCCGAACCCATATTAAGTAGGACTGGCACAGAGAGATTCAAAATATGTAAAGTCAAATGATGCGTAGAAATTAAAGTCAATTAGAAAATGGAATTATGATGAGCATTTTATAAATATAAGAGGTAAGAGAAAAGATTAAGGTAGACGAAATACGCGAGGACAAACATTAGTCAACTTTGCTGAAAAACACCAACTGAGGATAATGAACACGTTCTTCTACAAAAAAGAATCAAGAAAATGGACGTGGAGGCACCCTAATGGAAGATCACGAAACGAAATAGATTTTATCCTTACAAGCGCCCCTCGTACAGTCCAAGATGTGTCCGTCATCAACCAAGTACACATTAGTGACCATAGACTAGTTAGAAGTAGAATTAAAATTAACTTAAGAACGAAAGATTCAAACTTATAGGTAAGAAAAAATTGGAAGGTAAAATAGATCTTCAACACCTAGATCAAGGCATATACCAGAAGAAGATAGAGCAAGTGATGGAAAGTAAAGGATACAGTAATGGGAATAGGAGTGACATAGAAATTGATGAACTAAATAACTATATAACAAAAACAACCCGAGAAATTGCACAAGACGTCCTAAAAGGGAAACCTAATACAAATAAAGACAAAAAACTGAGAGATGAAACACGAAAGTTAATTGATGATAGGAATAAAAATAAGAGAAACATGAATGAAGAACAGTTGAAAAGCCTAAACAAGGAAATAAGAAGAAGAGTCAGAAAAGACTGTAGTGAATATAAAGAAAGAATTATTGAGGAAGTTATACTACAAAATAAAGGTCCTAAAGTGTTCAGAAAGAAAACTAATGAAGGTCGAAAAGAAATAATCACATTAATAGACGAGACAGGGCGGAAGGTAAATGACGGCAGCGAAATATTGAGACACATCGAAAAGTTCTACAAATCGCTTTATTCCAGCTATGAACCAGAACCAACTAGAAGCCCTACAGATAAAAGAACCCCACTTACAAGACATGACACAGAAGAAATACCGGAGATAAGCATGTATGAGATTAAGAATACTATGAAACAGATGAAGAGCAACAAAGCGCCTGGAACAGATGGAATTGCAATA
Source organism: Agriotes lineatus (assembly GCA_940337035.1). Lineage (NCBI taxonomy): Eukaryota > Metazoa > Arthropoda > Insecta > Coleoptera > Elateridae > Agriotes > Agriotes lineatus. Next base: position 131,293 of record CALNHX010003056.1, read on the forward strand.
GAACTGATCAAAGCAGGAGGGAAAACACTACTAGAACACCTTCAGTTATTATTTAACAAATGTTTAGAAACTGGTAAGATACCCGAACAGTGGAGAACAGCTGAAGTAGTATTAATCCACAAAAAAGGAAACGATAAAGACCTGAAAAACTACAGGCCAGTTTCCCTGCTCTCACATCTGTATAAACTACTTACGAAAATTATAACAACCAGAACAGCACAAAAACTTGATGCCTTTCAATCGAACGAACAAGATGCATTTAGGACCGGATACAGTACTATAGAGCACATACATACATTGAGACAAGTGACAGAAAAAAGCCACGAGTATAACCGACCGTTGTATATTGCATTTATAGATTTTGAGAAAGCCTTCGACACGGTCGAGAGGTGGGCTCTAATCAATGCACTAAAACGCTGTAGATTAGATTATAGATATATCAACTTAATTAACAACTTATTCGAAGAAGCAAAGACGGTTATTCGGGTATACGACGGAACAGAACCAATATCAATACATAGAGGTATCAGACAGGGAGACACCATCTCCCCTAAAATGTTCACTAACTTACTACAGGACGTATTCAATGGTCTAAACTGGCAGGACAAAGGCATAAACGTGAACGGGAAACACATGTCACATCTCCGATGCGCCGACGATATTGTACTTACAACAAATAACATGCAGGAGCTACAAGTGATGATGGAGGAACTCGAGGCAGCCGCAAGTAGAGTTGGATTGAGAATGAACTTTGCAAAAACAAAAATAATGGCAAACAGTGAGGATGTAAGACCTATAACAATTAAACACCACCCTATAGAGGTTGTAGAACAATATATCTATTTGGGACAAGTAATATCCCTCAAAGAAGATACACAAGTCATTGAGACCAACAGGAGAATTCGGCTGGCTTGGGCTGCTTTTGGGAATCTGAGCAAGGAAGTGTTCAAAACTAACTACCCTCAATACCTCAAAACGAGAGTATACAATCAATGCGTGTTACCAATAATGACCTATGGTTCCGAGACATGGCCTCTTAAAGAAACTTTGATCCAAAAATTAAAGATCGCTCAACGAGGCATGGAACGCTCCATGTTGGGTATAAGATTGCGGGACCGGGTACGGAATGAAACAATAAGAGAACGTACCAAAGTGGAGGATGTAGCGAAACACATTGCAAGTTTGAAGTGGAGTTGGGCGAGGCACGTCATGAGACAAGACGACAATCGATGGTCTAAGCTGACGACCGAATGGAGACCTCGGGAAGGCAGAAGGAACAGAGGTAGACCGAGGGCTAGATGGCGAGACGACGTGGACAAGATCGTAGGGATACAGTGGATGAGTACAACATCGGATAGAACGGAGTGCTGGCGCCGAGGGGAGGCATATATCCAACACTGGAGTAATTAAATGCTGATGAAAGAAGAAGAAGAAGAAGAAGAAAAACTTACTTGTCAAAATGGCAATCCGATAGATGTTGCATAGTTTTCATTTCCAAACTGTACAAACATTATTGTAAATGAACAAATACCTTCTAATCAATATTCCGGCATCATATTGGGTTGACAGAGGGTCACGCTACGAGATAAACAAAATCATTGTTACATTCGAAAATCGGCTTTATGACATAAAAACATGACACCACGTTGGGATGCCAGCTTGTTACAGCATAAAATTCTCTTTAAAGCATAAACGCCAGTTTGTTGCTACATAAAAACTATATTACGACGAGGATTACACACAAAATCGGGAAAACTACACAGATATAAGTGAACCCTCTAGAAAAGTGGAAGCAAATGGGTGCACCTTTTAACTTTAACCTTGGCAGTGTTTGTTCGACGAGCCACAAACAACGGCGCTGAAGTTACCTGGCGGGAACATTTTTGTGCAGCTTTCTAAACTTTTTGCACAAATGAAAATACATACAAAATCTACATGCAAATATCATAGACATCAAAAGAATACCGCACTTATATAAAAATGAACTATATTCACAATAATATGTCAATGACCAATGGTTTAATACATAAGTGTAACGAACTGGGTTAGTAAGAGTTAAGTTATATTGCGTAACGTCTTAAACTAGTTAATTGCGATAAACTTGAGAACCAATAAACAAAATTACTCACAAACGGTAGCAACATTAGATGATCAAAGCACTGACCCATAAACAATAATACTTGACGGTAACCAAATAAACGTGGATCAAATGCGTTACATACTTCAATTGCGACAACGTTAGGTTTAGCAGGGACATAAAATCTGAGGGTAATTAATTGATTCGACATATTGACAACTACAATGGTTCAAATAGTAAATGCTACGATAACAGCAACATTACGAAAAATTGTCGGACACTTCGACGGAGCACTACGTGCACTATAAACTATGGAGTTCAAAGCTAATACATAAAATAGTACCTTAAGGAGCTCATTTAGCTGCGTTCGACGTTAAACGGAGCTGCAGGTGGCCGCTTTCCGACTAAAATTTGCGAAGACGCTTGAAGGGACTGCACAATAGCAGCGAGATGCTGCCAACGGAAGAGGCCTGGGATCATCCCCAATCGAGGGTAATACGAAGTTTGTGACACCATGGCAAGGGTTCTAAACGGGAGAGACGAAACTTCATGATGCAAAATAAGCCTGCTACTGAGATTCCCACGAAATAAACCATCAAGGACATGAATTGAAGCTACCCTCTTCGCGATAATCGGGAATTCAAGGCTTACAGCGGCACCCACAGACGCCCAACAAAAGCTCCAAAACCGACCGTCCTAACACGTGCAGTTCAAACACAGAATGCGGGAGAAGTCACTTTTACTCGAAACATCAATAATTGCGATCTCTGATCGACGGAACTTCAGATATCGGGACATTTAAACAGGCGACAAGCACACACACGAAACAAACGTAAGCCGCTGATGAAAGCACATAGTTAAATTCAACTTTTTCAAAAGGCGCCCCAGCAGCGCAAGGCCGGAACTCGGCAAAAACCTGACTTGCTGCAAATGTGCACACGGCCTTTTGTTGACAGACATTGTTAACGAGAAACGTCTCGGCTTAAATTCAATTCTGCAAATCAGTTGTCAAAATTGTTCAGTCATGACATGCGTACCTACGGGAAAATTGCGTCGTGGCATCAAAAATCAAGGCGAACTTTCAGGCGTTAACACAAAAGCTGTATTAGTTTGATTATTATATTTGTTGCTAGCACATGTTATGCCTCCGCAGAGCACCATCGATTATGCTTTTTTGTCTGGATCATGTGCAGAAGTGCAGAGTGTAACACCCGTATGCATAGTCGTTCGCCAGCGACTCGCTGGAGTTTCGTTATGAATAGTATGTTGGCGGCACTGCACGTCTATGTTAAATTGGACGTTAGCAGGTTAGATTTTGTATCAATTTCTGTCAAAATTGAATAAAAACCTAACCTGATAACCTCGAATTTAACATAGACGTACAGTGCCTGGTTTCCAGCTGACTGCAGTGTTGCCGTATCATTGGAGTCTTCTTTCGTAAAAGCTCAATACGATGGTATTAATTATTTTTATTTACAAAAATAGGTGGTCAAATGCTTTCAAATTTCGCAGAGGTAACTATCAAAAATGGTTCTTGCTCCCAGAAAAAATTGATCAAAGTGGTAAGAAAAATATGCTTACTGTGATCGAAAATGTTATTTATTTTTCGAGTTACATACGGAATACCGTGTATAAGGGCATTTTCTTCATTAATTATTTTCTCCGGTTCTAGGTGGTGAATCTCTCCGGAATTTTAACCGGGTATTCAAAAACTGTTTAACGATACATAGAAAAAAAGTCAACTGTGTCGTAAGAAAATCGATAGCTCGCGATAACTACCTTAAACGAACTGGGAGAAATACTAAAATCTAAGATACAAATGCAGAAAAGCGCTAAATTCAAACATTGTTCTCACATCATATTGATGAGAAACTATCACCGGTCGGAGCAAAATTAAAGTGAAGTTAAGATTATATAAATAGTTTTTGTATAACAATTGTAAGTTTATATATAGTTACTGTAGTCAGTCTTTTGTCTATGCTCGTTTAGCTGAATATCGCACTAATGCTGTTAATGCAATGAACAAAACTGGGCGTTTAGTTGTAAACAATAAACATTGATATAACTGTTGCTATTCTAAGAAGTGCTTGCTCAGCATAATGACTATGAGAGGATTAAAGCATAAGCAAAATGACTAATGGGTAAATAGTTCTCTAAAATCTAAATACCCAAAATTTTCCAACTACAACGTCATAAAACAAAAGACCCTTGCTTAGTATAATGAGGGGATTAAAGCTTAAGCAAAATGAGTCAATAAACAAAATTTTAAAACTTTCTAAAGTAGAAAGTTTCAGAAAGTTTTAATTTGACTTGCTACAAAAATACTGAAAGTATCTTAAAAAGTATCTTTTGAAATAAGATAAGATACCTAAAAAAAAGTATCTAAGATAAGATACCGACACTATGTATAAAAAAGTATCTTATATAATGCAAGATACCGTAAAAAGTATCTCGATACTAGTATCTCGATACTTTAAGATAAGATACTACCCAAGTCTGGCACATACATAGCACATACTTGACTTGTTGTTTTCTGTAAACCTACGATATTTTCGGTTATACTTTTTGAGGGTTACTCACTTTGTCTAATAATAAATTAATATTTTCGTTCTATCGCTACCATGACTCATTAGAAACGTCGTACTTCTTCTTCTTCTTTTTCTTACTACACTAGCCGTGATGGACGTTTACAATTAGCATTGCAATATTTACATTATGTACCACTCCACGAAATAGTTGGATGTGAAATCGAACCATTGATTGAAGTAATTTACTTATCCACAGATGCCTTCTTCTACCTGGATCTCTTTTACCATCGGAGTAATGTAGGTGAAAGCTAATGTGATCTCCACTTCTACTATTATGGGCATATGTGTATGGGGACTGTTGTTTGTTTTAATATATCTATTAGTCTGTCTCTCTTTCTATATCCTTGCATCAGCTCTACGGTTTCAGTTATTGTGTCGATTATTAAGTTAAATAAAAATGGGCTTAGCGGGTTTCCTTGCCTAATGCCATTTTTTATTGTGATTGGTGGGGTATTTCCTTATCATTAATATTTATGTAATGCTGTTGGAGTTTAGATCATTTAAGATATCTGCTTATGAAGCAAACTATGAAAAAAACAAATATTTAATAACTGAAGAACAAGTAAGATATTTGCATATACAAACACATACTTTGTAACATGTAAGCAAAGGAAAGTGAAATCAATCTTGGCTTTGAAAATTGAAACATATGTCGGTTACAGTGACCTCAAAGTGCTCTCTGTGAAAGAAGAGATAGTGAAAAGCAGTGAAAGCTATATCGCCAAACTAGAACTTCACCCTAATAGTCTAGCACTAAACTTATTGGACAACAGTGTTCACAATCGGAGACTTAAGAGGCAGTGCACTCTTGACTTGCCGTTTAGATTTTAGTTCTCGAGATTATTATGTTTCTTTGTAAGCGTTAATACGCATTAGTTGTAACTGAAGCGATGTTGATGAACATTTGCTTCCATTGTCACACCTATCACTTACATTTACGTAATTTACTTATTGCTCTACGAGCAGATTGTAAATAGTAATAATCTGACAATGAAAAAAAAAGATGTCGGTTATTAATTCACATTATGTTAATGTTTTATAATGAAATATACATACATACCCTAAACCATTGCATAACTATCACCGACTGTTATGTCACAATTTTATATGAAAATTAACATAAAAACCAACACTTAAATAATGTTACATCTGCTACATTAATAATTACGTATTAAGTTAGAAGAACTGCTGCAAAATTTGGTCCCGGCCAACGAAAATTCGTTTTAAAAAAGTAAAACTACTACAGAAGTCGCACATGGACTTTATTGCAAGCAGCGAGCGTACAAAAAGACAAGATGCCTAGCTAAAACAGATGTATTTATAATCTTTTAGTGCTGATATCGCGCGGACGTGCCTTATCTTACGGTAGTCAGCAGGTTGGTAACATTTTGTCATTGGTTTCGTAATTTTGGTCCTTAATAAAGCGTCTGTAGTATCCTAAAGGTTCAAGAAAGCTTTTTATTTCTTTCTGTGTTTCAGGAATAAGAATTTTTTTTATAGCTGCTATTTTGTCAGGGTTTGGTTTTACTCTTTCAGGGGTAATGATATGTCCTATATATATGTCCTAAGATGAGAAAAACGACCTCCGAAAAGTATCCCCAGGTGGGTCGAACAAAGTGTTCGGAATCCCACACCGCTGCTGCGGTCTGCCCCAAGGAATATGGGGGGGGGGGGGCAAGAGCTCGTTGAGAAGAAAACCCAAACATAAACGTCTAAAAACATTTAAAATTGCAACCTACAATGTAAGAACACTCCTGTCCGAAGAAAAATTCACAGAAATGGAACTAGAACTGACGAACATAAACTGGGACGTGATTGGAATGAGTGAAGTCAGAAGGCATGGAGAAAATCTGGTGACACTTAAATCTGGCCATACATTCTACCATATAGGCCACGAAAATAAATCAAGGGATGGAATAGGGTTCTTCATACACAAGAAACATTCAGATAATATCCTGTCCATACAAGCAATATCTACCAGCGTGGCTTACCTCATCCTTAAACTAAATACTCGGTACACCATAAAAATAATCCAAGTATACGCACCCACCTCAGAACACAACGATGATGAAGTAGATATATTCTATGATAATATTTCCAAAGCTATGAAAGAAAATAACACACATTTCACGATTATCTGCGGTGACTTCAACGCAAAAACTGGAATAAAATCCAACGCATCTGAAATCGCACTTGGTAATTTTGGAAGTCCTGGAAGAAATGAACGTGGAGAAACCATGATAAACTATCTACTAGAAAACAATCTATACCAGATGAACAGCTTCTACAGCAAAAAACCCCATAGAAGGTGGACATGGCAAAGTCCCGACGGGAAGACCCACAACGAAATCGACTACTTTGTAACCGATAAAAAACATATCTTCAAAGACGTCACCGTAATTAACAGATTCTCTACAGGAAGCGACCATCGGATGGTCAGAGCTACTCTTCAAATTGATCTCGGCAATGAAAGAAATAGACTGACCAGGAAAAGAATTCCTGGGGCATGGACGCGACCAACTGAAGCAAATCAATTCAGAAAACAAATCGGGAGTAGTCTAGAAATTAAACAGGACACGGAAGACATAAACACCTTAAATGGGATAATAATTGAGGCAATAACAGACGCACAGAAAAAATGGTGTCCGAGAAGTTCAAAACAAGAAAAGGTTAGTCAAGAAACACAAATAAAAATTAAAGAACGAAGGACTCTCAAATCGAAACCAAACCCAGACCAACAGAAACTGCGAGAAATTAATAAAGAAATATCAAAAGCGCTGAGAAAAGACATAAGAAAGTACAAAAATGATAAAATTACTCAAACCATAGAACAAAACAAAAACATGAAAGTCTTGAGAAAACAACTGACAAACGGCAAAAAGGAAATTTGTAAATTGAAGAACAACGAAGGAAACTTGACATCAAACAGAGAAAAAATGGTAGAGATAGTAGAAGAATTCTATAAAGATCTATATACGAACATATACCCCTACCCTGATCCCATGACACAAAATTCCGACAAAGTTCAAAATCAAGGATCAGAAGATATTCCTGACATCACAAAAGCAGAAATATATCACTCATTAAAAAAAATGAAAAATAACAGAGCACCAGGAGAGGATGGTGTTGTGGTCGAGGCCATAAAGCTGGGGGGTCCTAAGTTGATTGAAAAAATAAACCAACTATTCAATTTATGTTTACGTAATCAGGAAATACCCACAAAATGGAATAATGCAATGATAATCCTACTCCACAAGAAAGGAGATGCAACTAACCTGGACAACCTCAGACCGATTAGCCTTCTCAACCACCTTTACAAGAATAATAACATGCAGACTGGAGACCAAACTTGACTACTATCAACCACGCGAGCAAGCGGGTTTCCGCTCCGGATACGGGACAAATGACCATCTACAGTGTCTAAAATTACTGATCGAAAAGACCGTAGAATACAACAGACCTCTGGTGTTGACATTTGTGGACTTCAGAAAAGCGTTCGATACAGTAGAAATGCGCGCAATTCTAAAAGCCCTAAACGAATGCAGAATCGACTACCGATATAGAAACATTATTTACAACATCTACAAGAACGCAACAACTACCATACAGCTACATAAAACCACACAAAAGATAGATGTCAAACGAGGAGTCAGACAAGGTGATACCTTGTCACCAAGATTATTTACGACCGTCCTGGAACACGCTTTTAAAACCCTCAACTGGGAAGATAGAGGTATCACAATAGATGGAGAAAAACTCAACAATCTTCGCTTCGCGGATGACGTAGTGTTGGTGACGGACGACTTAGGCGAGGCGAAGGAAATGCTGCAAGAACTACAGAACGCAATGCAGATGGTTGCTCTAAATATGAATTACAATAAGACTAAAATAATGACCAACTTAATCCCCAGCGAGAACATACAAATAGAAAATAGAGACATCGAATATGTTAGAAAATATATATACCTGGGACATGAAGTAAGAATTGGCAGGGACAATCAAACATGTGAACTCCTGAGGCGAACCACTCTGGGATGGGCAGCGTTCGGTGGACTCAGGCACATTCTTAAAAACGATAGTATCTCCATTAGTTTAAAGAGAAGAACATTTAATGCGTGTGTTCTACCAGTTCTCACCTATGGAGCGGAGACTCTAACCCTCACTAAAACATCTGAAGAAAAAATACGCATCACTCAACGTAAAATGGAAAGATCGATGCTGGGAATAGCGTTGAGGGATAGGGTCAGTAACGAAGAGATCCGCCGAAGAACGAAAGTGGACGACGTAATAGAGAGAATAGCTAAAGCAAAGTGGAGATGGGCTGGCCATGTGGCAAGGCAGAACGATGGCCGATGGACGAAAAAGATAATTGAGTGGAGACCAAGATCAGATAAGCGAAGTCAAGGAAGACCACCTACCCGGTGGACAGACGACCTAAAAAGAATATCAACCAACTGGATTGCAACTGCACAGGATAGAGAGACGTGGAGGCATCTGGAGGAGGCCTATGTTCGACAGCGGACAAATTGTGGCTGATTGATGATGATGATGATGATATGTCCTAAATACTGAACTGATTTTTGTAAAAATTCATATCTATCAAGTTGAACTTTGAGATTACTTTTTCTTAGTCTATCAAATACCGATTTAAGTCGTTCGTTCTAAGTGCCCTTGAAGGGATGAACTGAAAATAATATTGTCATCTAAATAAACAAGACAACATGTATCTTGCAATCCTCTTAATACATTGTACATGACACTTTGAAAACTGGAGGGTTCGTTTTTCAAACCCATAGCCATTCTTTTAAACTGGTAATGTTCACCATCAGTAGGAAATGCTGTTTTTTGAATATCATCCGGATCTACTTCAATTTGGTAATAACCACTGGCCAAATCAAGAGTAGTAAAATAATTAACTCTGCCTAATTTACCAAGAATGTCCGTAATATTTGGAAGGGGGTATCTCCATTTTTTCCTACCCGAAGCATCTAACTTTTCTGGAACAATCCAAATTGGACTGGACCAAGGTGAAACACTGTCATCAATTATTCCTTGATCTAACATTTTTTGAATTTGAGTTTTTTACTTCGTTTTTGTGAATTTCTGGATAACGATAAGATTTTCTAAATATTGGAGTGTCGTCTTTCAACTTAATTTTGTGTTTAACTTCTTTTGTAAAATTTAAAGGTATTTCTTTGCTATGAAATATGTCTCTATAATCAAAACAAAGTTTCCTAATCGCTTCTTTTTCTTCTCGGTTGCAGTGATCTAGTCTCAAGTTTTTTAGATTTCGTTTTAAAGCATTATCAAAGTTTTCATTTGGTGATAGAGCGATTTCCATTTTCTCTAGAAAATCCACTTATAGTAAATTTTGGGGTTCAATGTCCAAAGGTTCCGACATTTATAAATTTACTGGATTTTCGTTAGAATTAATGATAGTGGTATGAGCGAAATTATTTGATAACGATACTAAAGCTTGCGGCATTTCTATTCCTTTTCCGAATTTTGTGTGACTTAAAATACCTATATCGACTTTTTGCTTGACAGGAATTTTGGCTCTTTGATTAACTCGTGGGGGTATATTAATTGAAAATTCTGCTAGCTCACTCGCTTCGTTTTCAGCTGTCTTAATTTCGGTTTCATATACGATTGGAATTTTTGCACTAGAGGTTGTCAATTCTCTAGTCCTAACATTAATATTTGCTTTTAATTGTTTAAGTAAATCAGTGCCTATAAGTCCGTCATATTTTGAACTGAATTTAAAAAGATAAAATTTATGAGTTTCGTCTACATTAAAAATATCGAAAACTGGAATTTCCATTACTTCATCGTGATAACTGATATCATGAGCAGTTTGAATGTTAAATGGTTCTTCATAAACATAATTTGAATAAAATTTGTATGCTAGTTCTGGGTTAATTAAACTCCTTGTACTACCAGTGTCTATCAGAATATTTGCGTTATGACTGGGAATATAAACATACGGTAAATTTGCTTTAACTAAATTTAATTGTATCAGGTTGGGTTGGTTTGTAGGGCGTATAACTGAACATTTGGGTTGTCAGTTTCCTGAGAGGTATTGTTATCGTCTGAAAATTGATTTTTGTATTGATTTGGTTCATCCAGATAATATTCGGAATAATCACCAATATACTCATTGCTACATTCCAATTTTCGTAACTTTTAGCGCCTGGAGTTAGGCTATCCAACGTGCATTTTGAGCTAGCTCTTTACCGGCGATTGCAGAGCACAATTCTTCAAGTATCACATCCTGAGATAGGTGGCGCATCGATCTGACGCGCGTTGTAACGATTTTGAATCGATCGTATTATTGGTCGATTTTGACGTGATAAATTCTTCCACTGGTCAGGTGGTAAAAAGGGCACGCTCATTTTATCGTTTTTTGCAAGCAAGCGAATTGACTTGGTGAGATGTGCTTTTCTTGCCGTAAGCGTCCATTTTGGATGACATCGTAAGACGTTTCGTTTTGTGCCAAGTGTTGGGCTTTGTCTTGCCGTTTTCGTTCATTGTTGATGGCATCGTAGTGCTGTATGTGCCAGGAGTCTCCATGGATGCGTTTCGCTAGATATTGCTATGCAAATTCCAAGTGATCCTTGGTACGTAACATTGTTCGTTTAAGTGCAAATTCCTAATTGGAAGCTTCTTATATTAGGAGACTTTTGGGCGGCAGACTTTTTGGGCAGCAAAATACCTTGGCAGCAGACTTTTCTTTTGGGCTGCAAATTTTCTTGGCGGCTCGAATTTACTTGCAAGCTCCGCTTTCAAGGGGCCGATTCGCATGTCCCATTCGCTAACTTCGCGATGCTAAAGTAAACCACGAATTAGTTTTACCCGTGCCAAGAATTTGGGGAACCATGCTGAAATTTCATCTGCAGGAAACCGCTGTGGGAAGGACTCTCTACTTCGTTGATGTTTGATTATTGCCTCAGTTGCTGTAAAAATTGTTTTTAATTGTTATTAATGTGCTTAATTTGCTCCGTGCTGCCGAGTTTAGTAATTCAGCTGATGTGTTTGTTTTAATGCCGTAACGTTTTATGGAATTTATTTGGGGAATTGCTCCGTCACTGATTTAATTAATTAATAGCGACCAGCGCAACCGTTTGCAGCTTGTTGCATTTCAATTAATCTATTTGGTAGTATTGTGTAATTATATCTTATTGCTACGGCCAAGCTCGTTGAGTTTTAAATCGTTAAGGATTTGATTCCATATTAAATTTTGCTCGAGCTGACCTGTTCATAATAGTTAAACATTTAAAGTTCACGATTTCTGGTAAATACTGTAATTGATTTTATGGAAAGATCCGTCCTTGTTAGTTGATTTTGCTAATTGATATTTAACATTTAAATGCTCATTTATGGTATTACTGTGACTTGAACGAAGTAATACTGTTACACGAACGGCTCAATTTACAAGCCAATGTGGCTTCTGGAAGTGCGTATTACACAGATCTGTTTAAACGGTACAATCACCAGGTGTAGATCGCGTTAAAGATAGAGCCACGAAAGCATAAGGCTCGTTCTCTTGGCGTGTGCAGAACGCAACGTTGAAGGAACATTTTTTCTACTTGTTCTAAATTTACTTAATCACTCATTACTGAATTTTATTACATGAATTAAAAATTTGGATCCTAATTAAGGTCAAGAATTTGAATTGTTGTTTAACATGTATTTATGCTAAATAGGGCTGTGTGTTGTTTATTAATCTGGATCGCATACTTGTATGTTTTAATTATCTGGATCGCATACTTGTTATTTATCCATATGTACAGGTCGTGTCGTATATTTTGGAACCGCTGTGGTTATTATATGTGCAATAATGTACTCTGACTTTTATTTGCTACTACATCATGAATGAGCTATTTAGGTTTGCCGTTACACGTTTCATCTGGGAGTATTAAAACTGAAGCTAGACAACGCCGTGGCGCCCTCTCCGGATCCTGCAACATCAGGTAATTTGTTCTTAGTAACCCACTCCCATCTTCGGCTGAGAGGCCGCGAGCGTACACTCCCAAGCTACCCCTTTTTGGTGGCAGAGATTCTTAAGCAGGTATTAGCGCAGAGGGACATTGTGTTGTAATGCATTGTTTAGTTGTTTAATTGTTGTATCGTATTGGTAAATAAGGGGTAATATCATTAGCAAAGGTTCTAGGGTTTTCATAGTATTGTGATTCGCCGACATAATTTTGACTGTCTGAAGTGTATTCGACATTTTGATTTTCGTTAATAGCGTGTTGATAAAGTTCCGTTGATATAAATGTTGGCTTTGGTCTTAAACTTGAACTTCCAGAAGATGTGTCCATCGGTTCTAGTTTAAAATTATTACTTTGATTTTTTGAACGAATAGAAGATTATACAGGATTACGACTAAAATTGAATTGATTTTGACGTTGCTGAAAATAAGGTTGACGTTGTGTGGGAAAATTGTTATTTTGGCGCCAATTGGGCTCAGTACCAAATGTTATCGATCTTTGATGTAAATGGTTTTGTGAAAATTCTGGACGTTGCGGTAAACTTTGAATGGGTTGTACTTATATTTGATTGAAATCTTGGCCAGGAGTAATTTGTAAAATTATTTGGAGACAATCTCCGTGGCGCTACAGTCCTATCGAACCTGGGCCTCCTTCAATTTCTTCCTCCACACATCCCTATCTTCCGCTACTCTTTCCCAATTTCTTATCCCTAGTAACTCCGTGGCGTCTTGCGTTATGTTCTCTGACCATCTACGCCGGGGTCTCCCTCTTGTTCGTGTGCCTTGAAAATGTGCTTTATAAATCTTTTTGGCTGGTCTGTTATCTGACATTCTAATCAGGTGTCCGGCCCATTGCAACCTTAGTAGCTTAATGTGAGTTACCACGTCCGGTGATTTATACCTTGCATATATTTCAAAATTATAAAGAATCCTCCAACCTTCATTCTCTTGTAGTGGACCAAATATTTTACGAAGTATCTTTCTCTCAAACCTGAGTAGCATTTCTTCAGTGTTCTTTGTAAGTGTCCAGGCTTGGCTTCCGTACGTCACAACCGGTCTTATCATCGTTTGATATATTTTTATTTTAGTATCTCGGCTTATTAATGTTGATTTCAATGTTTTATGCAGTGCATAGTAAGCTTTATTTCCTGCTAGTATTCTTCGCTGAACTTTTTGCGATATATCGTTGACTTCATTTAGTTTTGATCCCAGGTAATTAAATTGCCTCACTACTTCAAAATTTCGGTCATCCATTGTTATGTTTTGTCCTAGCCTTCTACTAGGTTTTATTGTTAGGCACTTAGTTTTTTCCTCGTTCACTTCTAGACCGTACTTTTGTGCTTTCATTTCTATTGTTTTAATGCGTCTTTTAGATCTGGTATTGACCTCGCGATGATGTTTAGGTCGTCAGCGTATCCTACTATCTGTACAGACTTGTTTGCTATTGTGCCACTTTGTTGAATGCCTGTTTCCTTTATTACTTTATCTAGGGCAAGGTTAAATAATACAGGCGCCAAGCTGTCTCCCTGTCGCAGTCCTTTATTAGTGTGAAACGACTCTGTTAGCTTATTTTGTATTTTGACTTGGGAATTTGCATTATTCATTGTTGTTCTGGTAAGTCTAACATATTTCTTAGGAATTCCACATTCTTCCATTGCTGCATACAGCGCTTCCCTATCCACGCTGTCGTATGCCTGTTTGAAGTCGACAAACAGTTGATATATGGATATATTGAACTCCCAAGATTTTTCTGCAATTTGCCTTGTTGTGAAAAGTTGGTCCGTCGTTGACCTATCCCTCCTAAAACCGACCTGGTACTCTCCAATTATTTCTTCGGCATACTCATTTATGCGCTTACGCAGTATGTTAGTGAATATTTTATAAGCTACACACAGCAGTGATATTCCCCTATAGTTTCTGCAATTTTGTCGATCTCCTTTTTTGTATATGGGACATATGATAGCCGTTGACCATTCTCGGGGTATTTCTTCAGTTCTCCATATCTCTCTGATTAGGTTGAGCAGTTGTTCTGCAGTTTTCTCTCCTCCACATTTTATAAGCTCCGCTGTTATGTTATGTTTATGCTAAATAGGGCTGTGTGTTGTTTATTAATCTGGATCGCATACTTGTATGTTTTAATTATCTGGATCGCATACTTGTTATTTATCCATATGTACAGGTCGTGTCGTATATTTTGGAACCGCTGTGGTTATTATATGTGCAATAATGTACTCTGACTTTTATTTGCTACTACATCATGAATGAGCTATTTAGGTTTGCCGTTACACGTTTCATCTGGGAGTATTAAAACTGAAGCTAGACAACGCCGTGGCGCCCTCTCCGGATAATCTCTGAAACTTCTTTGTGGCGTGAATTCATAATTCATTTTCTTATATGGGTATTTCGCCACTCTTTGATTAAGATAATCTCTGAAACTTCTTTGTGGCGTGAATTCATAATTCATTTTCTTATATGGGTATTTCGCCACTCTGCAAATTAAAATATTAAATAACGAAAATATTAACAACGAACGTTTCGAGGGACAATCTGCCCTCGTTATCAACGAATAACAATTAAAACTAACAAGAACTTATCTTTTTTTCACTGGAAGAAAAAACGACCAACCTCCAATGAATTTTCTGACATTGACGTTTGTTGATATCTGTACCTACTTGATCTCATCTTTAAGAATCGATAGCCAACTATTGTCTAAAAATATTGAGAAAGACGACACGCATTTTTCTTCGTTAAGTAAAATGTATGCCGTTTCCTTAATTTTTCGCCTTGTTGACATCGATTCTTTAGACAAGATCTTTGTGTTGTCCCATTGTATTTTATGGTTTTCATCCCAAGCATGTTCTGCCAGCTTAGACTTATTGAATTGATACGTTTTCAACATATTTTTATGTTCTTTAACTCTTACTGCTAAAGGCCTGGATGTTTCACCGATATAATATTTCCCGCATTCACAGGGAATACTATATATACAATTCCTTGAATGCTGTTCTTCGTTGAACGGTTTAGTTTTTGTAAGAACTGACCGTAAAGTATTCATCGTTTTGAATACCGTCCTAACATTGAATCTATTTCCAATTCGTCTAATTTTGTCAGATATGCCTGGAATATATGGTATAGTAAGAGTATTATATTTTTGAGTGTCATTCCTTTGTATGTGTGTGGCATTGCTTCGTGTATTGAAAATGTTCCGAACAAGAGTCTCTGGATAGCCATTATCTTGTAAAACATTAATAATAAATTCTTTCTCTTTTTTGAAAATTGTATCATTAGAGCAAACAACTTTGGCTCTGTCGTAAAGACTTTTTACAACGCCTGTCTTTATGTTTTTGTGATGGTTAGAATTAAAATGTAAGTACCTATTAGTATTGGTTTTCTTACGGTATACTGATGTTTCAAAAGTATTTATTGTGCGTGTGATTAGTGTATCAAGAAAGGGTAACTGATTGTTTTGCTCTGTTTCTAATGTGAATTTGATGGAGATTTCTTTACTGTTAATATGTTCAAGAAATTTGTCCACCTCATCTATATCATGAGGCCAAATTGCAAAAACATCATCGACATATCTCCACCAAACTACTGGTTTGTTGGTGTACGTGTAGACATGTTGTTGTTCAAAGTCTTCCATAAAAATGTTACTAACAATGGGAGATAAAGGTGAACCCATTGCCATCCCGAAATCTTGTTGGTAAAATTCATTGTTTAGTTGAAAGTATGTCGTTTTAATGCATAGTGTTAAGAGTTCCATAATGGTACCAACGTTTAATGTTGTTCGTGTATGTAATGTGTTATCGTTTTGTAGCTTATGTTTAATGATGTTGAGTGTTTTGTCTACTGGAACATTAGTGAAGAGACTAACTACATCGAAACTAACCATTAAGTGTTGTGTGTTTATGTTTGCTTCTTTAAGTTTTTCAAGGAAATGGGGCGTGTTCTTTATATACGTGTCTGTATTTCCTGATATAGGAGTCAGTATCTTAAGTAAATATTTAGCTAAACTGTGACAAGGAGAACCTATAGAACTAACTATTGGCCTAAGTGGTACATTTGGTTTGTGTATCTTTGGTAATCCATAAAAATGTGGTGGTTTACTGTAGTGTGGTGTTAGCGTACGTCTTACAAAATCTGTAAATTGTTCTCTGTGTTTGTAAAGTGTTCTGTATATTTTTGTTTCTATTGTATGTGTTGGATCTTTATTTAGTTTAGTGTATTGTCCCTCACTAATTAGTGTTAAAAGTTTTTCGTTGTATGTGGTTGTGTCAAGTACTACTGTGGCGTTGCCTTTGTCTGCAGGTAGAATTTTAATTGTGTTATCGGTTTTTAGTGTGTGTAGTGAATGTTTTTCTTGTTTGGATATATTTTGTCTGATTGTGTAAGGTCGTTCTAGTATGATTTTGTTTCTAATTCTGTATTCCTGTCTAATGTCTTCTGGAAGTTTTTGACAAGTCTCTTCTATAGCTGTAACTAAATCAAGTTTATTAATTCGTTTTGGCGCCACTGCGTAGTTGAGCCCTTTGCCAAGAACTAATTTGTCAGTGGCGTTTAGTTCTTTAGAAGACAGATTAACTACAGTTTTATTTAAAAAAGTGTCACTGTTCTTTAGTGTATTTAGTTCAATTGTGTGTTTTTCTTGTATGAGGTGTTGGTACTTTTTTAAATGTGTACGTTTTTGCTCTGTGTGTGTTTTGTTGTAGGTATTACTAATAGAGTTGTACATACGATTGAAATCGTCTTCCCGTACATCCCTTTGCATAACCTGTTCCAGTTTGTTTATGTCAGAAAATAGTATCACTTTGTTATGTCTGTGAAACTGTATTCTGTCTCTAACTAGAGCTTCACTAGCTCTTTTCATAATATTACTAGAACGAGCACTTACATAAGGTGCTTTGAGTCTAAACCCTTTTGGAATAATACAGCTATTTCTACAACGACATAGGAAAGTTATACTATTTTCAGAGTGTGCCAGCTTCTTGTAAAGTGTTTCCCAACTTCGGAAGTTACTAGTTATATTAGGCCCATACCTTTGATTAAGATAATCTCTGAAACTTCTTTGTGGCGTGAATTCATAATTCATTTTCTTATATGGGTATTTCGCCACTCTGCAAATTTTGATGTAGCGTTGCTAATTAGGCGATTCGCGTTATAGAACTATTAGAAAAAGTTATGAAACGATATGACACGTTAGAAAACGCTAAAATTTGCTAAGTCCGTTTCGGTGCAATCGCTGGGCCCGTATACTGAATTTGCCCTAGAACATCTTAGCTGGTACATTCGGAGCTTTTGCTCTCGATGAATTTCGGTTTTGGCTACGCGTACTGCCTCTGATAACCATAGTCGTAGCTGCGTTAGGGCATTAGCTCTATTTTATAATGTTTAAAATTAATTAATAGTTGTGGGCAAAATAGTACCATGATAAGTTTCATTCACACCGTTTAAGGCAGCTAGCAAAAGGTATTTTATTTTATTGATTCATGATGTGTTTTATGTTGATAAGTTTTTCGAAGACCTATCGACAGACTTGCGTTATATTTCTCAGGTAAGATTTAGCTTTTTTACTAACTCTGGTAGGCTGTAGTCAGATAGAGAACGAGCTTAGCTGACTCCTGCGCGTAACTATATTATGATTATAGACAATGATACTATGAAATGCGCAATTCGTTTTTGAGCTAAAATTTCAATAATTTAATTTAATATTAACATGTAACCTTCTGAGTCGTTTTGCATTCAGTGGCCCAGTTTAATATTTGTTTCCATTATTTTTCATTGTAACATTTATCCCCAGGTTTTTATTTTGACTCGACAAACCTGGTTTAACTTGTATGCGTTCAAGATGCTATTTATTTTGTTGCTGTTATTTAACTACTTTCAAACAGTGCAATTAGTACAGCATTGTCATCCCCCACTATTGGTATTTTATGTTTTATTTGATCCAACGTGCTCATTTTTTAGAGTATAGGTTAATGCAAGCTAGAAGCCGTACAAAGTAAATGAGTTTCTCTTAGACTGTGAGTTCAACTGTTTTTTTGTTGTTGTCGTGGTTGACAACCGGTGTCCTTTTGTATTTTTCTTCATTTTATTTCATTTATTAACATTAAGAATCAATACCTGATCATTGTCCACGACAACAATAGCCGAGGGGGTTTGAGCTAGCCCGGGTTATGTACCCCTCTTTCTGAAGGGCGGTACAAGGAGACTAACAACCTTCAGCTTCAAAGTGAAAGCTGCAGAGGAAGAAGCCAATACGTGTACAACGAAATTAGTGCACATTCCTTTAAGATGGTTATCTTGAAATCAGTAAAATTGATAAGTAAATATTTATTTCCTGCAGTAAATAATGAATAGTATTTCTGCGATCAGTAGACTAAGCACAACCCCTCTCTTGTATCCCTCTTTAATATAATTACGAACAAAGATGAGATAAACCAACACATTCAGTAGAAGGGGACCCTGCTTGTTGTGAGTTACTGTATGGGGCATCTTAAAGTCAATGCTGATAATATTTTTTAAGCTCTCTTGGTCGATGACATGCCAATTCTTAATTTCACAACAAAGGATAAATTATTTTTGGTTAGAAAATAAAGCTATTTACGATAGCACAAGATATTTTTTAAAAGATAACGTTTTATTTATTTTCTGAAAATGTATGTAACATGGAAGTATAATAATCCTAATAGTTCTGTTTCTTGAATTTAAAATTGTACAATTAAACTAACAATCAATTAAATTAAACAGTTTTTAAATTTATTCGTTTATTAATTCACAATAGTTAGCCCCAGTTTTAAAACTAGAACAACATTATAAATGTTTAAACTGTTTTCTAATGTACAGTAGGTCACAAAATGTATTTAAAATATGAGACTATGCACTCTCACACGACCTAGCCCCCTTACGAGAAATAATACCTTCAGTTTATATTTAGAATAAATATGTTTATTATGATGTTTAGCACGAGAAAGTGCTACATAGGTGCACCCTGCTGCTAGCTTTCGGTCCCCGATGTTTACAACTACTTTGGGCAGAGTGAGCCCCTGGGCTTTTCAATGGCGCGATCCTTCGGACAAGGAGTATTAGGGGACAAAGCTATATAGGTTACTGTCACGATAGCACCATTCACCAACCCTTTTTTAACTCATAAAATTGTTCTTAGCGTAACTCTGGATCCCACATATAGAGCGCTTTTTCCAGGTCTTGAGTTTGTTTGACCACTAGAAGCATTGGCCGCCTCTTTATTGTTATTTTCGACAGGTATCTTCGCAGTTGTCCGATTCAAAAATTTCAGTTTTTGTAAATTATAATTCTGAACTGTTTTCTTCTCTGGAAAGAGCCGGATGCTGTCTGTGAATGGCAATATTTCAGCTGCAGTAAGCTTCCTATTCTGTCGGCTCATAAGGATCCTCCAATCATTTTCCGTGTTGTCCTCATGCTGTGTCTGTCCAGAAGATCGCGGTGTTCGTCCTGTTATTTTCTCTGTTATCTATAAGATGTCGCTAAGAGCATGCAACAGGGAATGGTAAAAGCAAGTGGGATTCACCCCAACGGCGTTACGATTATCCTGTAACCATATTTTGCTAGTTTAACACGTCGGGAAGAGTGTGGTTTAATTCGATAATCATTAATTAGGGCGATGCCTTGGTGAATTAGGTAAGATGTTAATGAAATGGACGCCACAGACTTTAAAATCTCGCTAAAAATTGCCCCCTGAAGTCTAAAATAAGGCACAACATCTTGGCTTGATGACAGCGTTGACCATAAAAGAAAATTACGGGTTAGTTTAATCTGGTTATATTAAATTTCAATATCTACAGTGATTTCAATGATATTTTTTTCGAGTGTGTTTTTTTCAGCTAACTGAACAATTTCAAGGTTAGAAAACACCTATTTTTTTAACTTTAGCTAAAAATAAATTTTTCAATTTTTTTAATATTTTTCAAAATTTCACATACCAAAAATTAATATTAAAATTCAATTTTTATTTTGTGAAGAATAAAGATTTATAATTGGAAAAAATAATATAAAATGTTAATTACTTCTTTAGATGTTTTTATATTTACCGAAAGGTAGTATGTTTACATAATTTTTACGTTTTTGATGCAAGGCGCTTTTTAAGAGAAATATTTTTCAATTCTAATTAATATTTATTTAAATGGCTTCTAGAAACTCTAATCTAGCTTTGTTAATAAATTACTGTTACAAAAGTCCTGTAAATGTTCTTTTACAGTTGACTAAATGGGGAGATATTTCTTTATCCAATTTATAGTTTCTAAAATATTACAGTTCTGCCGCTTTAATAACTAAACCCCGGGCGTGAGCGAAGTGGATGAGTTTCTGCAGCATTATAAAGGACCATACTATTCTGACCAATTTGTGATGTTTACCCTGTATCTTTTAGGTCACATTTTCACCAATGATAAAGCCTTAGCTATGTGAAAATTATTACTTGTATTTATTATTTTTCAGGTAAAGCAAATCTAAACATAATTATATTTTTTAAAGTGCTCACCCTGTATATGTTTCTCCGAAATTTTCTTGGTTTCATACCAGGTAGACATACAATATGCATGCAAAATATCGTCTTCCACCAACAAATCGTTTTTGAGTTATACCGCCGCGCCGATAGACAGACGGAATTGAGAAAACTTGTTTCTCGTCATCTAGAGACCCTGAAACGTGAAGATCTCGGAAGCTGATTTTTTCGTGATTACACGAGAAAGAAATAAAAACAAAATAACATTCTTAAAAATTGTGTTACTATTCTTGTTTTTTTACATTACCTTAACATCACTAATATACTAGGAACTGAGTAAAAACGAAAAAATATAAATAAAACATAAGAATAAACAATTTATGTTTAAAACTAATAAAAAACACAAACGCACAAAATCTTCCCCTATCTAACTTTGGTTTTTAAAATCAACTAAAAGGTAAAAATAAATAAATAAAAACGTGGTCAATGCCCTATATTGCAATATATTGACATGTCTAACTACTAATATACCGGGTGATTATAAATGCTTTTCCATCAAGTTGCCTTTGAAATATTTGTTGTATGAATAATATGTTGGTGTGTTACGTGTCAAAAGCATTTGATATTAATACTAGTGTTGAATGAGGCATCTAGTGAGAGTGACGCGATAAAATTAATATCAGATTGGCTTTGTTCGTTGCTAGGGGAGATATAAAAACAAGGTTGGTTTTGTTGGAGAGAAAAATTTGTATATCAGCTTTTAAAAAAGGCAAGAGTTTTCGTGGGGTGTAAATGACAATCTCGCCATTTATTCTGGTTTGGTGATAGTAAAGAATTGGTTTACTAGCCAGCCGTTCCTGTAGAGGAGTTCATTAAGCAGATGTCATTTTTCCAATGAATATTTATATTCAAGCTGTAAAGCGATCTGGGAAACACGAATACAACGATTGCGAAGTTTATTGCCTGTGAACAGGCAACAACTATTAGGCGGACAGTATTGGAAAGCTAATCTACCGCAGTATTGAGGGTCGAGGTATAGCAAATGACAGCCGAGGTTGGAACCTGTCAAGCTGACATGTGTTAGGAGTAACGGGACGTATTAAATGTCTGCGAGTATATCGGCACAAAGATAAGTGTTGTAGCTAGAATCTGATGATATTTTTGCATATAAAAACTGTGTAACCATTAGACTTACGAGCGTTTTAAGTTAAACTATTTGGGGTACCCTGCGTGAGGTAGTAATAGTAAAGATGCTAATTGTCTGATCGATGGTAGTAATGTTCGAGTATTAATAAAACCAGCTACAAGTATTGCTTTCTTTCATTTTGATAGGGAGTTCAATAATCGTATTGTTATTAGTTGATAGAAAGTGAAGTTACAAGTTTCTTGGCTTATATCAGTATATTTGAGTTTAACTTGTTGGCGCCATTTATAACATCATAAACTAGAATCCGCGACGTCTTCACTGATGTTAGAGACGGGCCTCAAATATACTTTTATAGTGATCGATTGTTAACTAAGAGATATAGCGATGACCTAAAGGTAGGTAAAGGAATTTATAGATAAATATAGCTAGCAAGTTTGGCACCCAACGGGGGCTTTAATAAGATTTTTGAAGAGCTAACGGGGGCTTTAACAAGATTGGAACATATACCTTTAGGTCGTACTATAATAGAAAGGAGCAATACTGACAATAGTTATACATAACTTTCTGTACTCGTTTATGTAAGTGGAAAAATATCGTCAGAACGTGACAAACCAAAGAATTACTTTGAGAATAATACATAAAACGGTATACTTGTGGTAAAAAGGGTTTTACTTTGAGGAATCAGAATGGATGTTGATAGGTTATTGGTAGACGAGATAGATTATGAATTACGAATACGGGGAGTTGTTTGTAAGGGAAATATGCCGGAAAAGCGTAAATTGCTTAGAGCGCGTATTAGGTTAGAGAAGACGGGAAATGCTTCGTTCCCGGAAGTAGAATTGAATAACGTAGAAGAATTGGATATATGCAGTAGGAAGCTTGACATTCTTGTGGAAGAGATACTAGCTTCTGAGTCATTTGTTAGGGGTGGTAATGATTATAAACGTATTCAGACCCGCTTGGTACATATTTCAAATCGACTAGAACGGTTAGTTTTTGAGGGGTCTTCAGCAGATGATAAAGATGAGCTATATAATAGGTGTTTAGGGGCTATGGACGATCTCGAGTCCAGATTGACATCTGAAAATGAACCTGTAGTTCCTTCTAGTTCACAAACAGTTAACTTGATGGACCTTGACGATGAGCCATTACAAGCCAATCAATCACCAAACCATTTTAATTATTCAAATGTAATTGATAGTCAACAGTTTCAAACGTTACCGACACCTATTGGTTTGAACAGCACTAAAGTCATTGATGCTACTCCACGTTATAACAATTACCTTCCGATGAATAAATGGAACCTTCGTTTCGATGGTCAATCGGGATTGTCTAGTTTCCTAGAGCGTATTGAAGAATTGCGAATGGCGCGTGGGGTTACTAAGGAACAACTTTTTACTTCGGCTGTTGAATTTTTCACCGATTATGCTTTGATTTGGTATCGATCGGTTAAAAATACTTTGTATAATTGGGACCAGTTAGTTAATGCGTTACGTTCAGCTTTTCTTCCATGTGATTATGAAGCTTGCTTATGGGATGAAATACGCAATCGTACTCAGGGGGCCGATGAACCCGTGACCGTATTTGTGTCGATAATGGAAAACTTATTCCATCGGTTACCATCGATGCTTTCTGAAACAAAGCGCCTTAATCTAATACGTAGGAATTTATTACCACATTTCCAAACCCAACTGGCTTTAGAGAACATAGTTTCCTTGTCACAATTACTTCGAGTGTGTAAAGCTGTTGAAGATGCACATGTGCGTGCACAACGGTTCCGTGGACCTCCCACTCAGGGAAATCGAATGTTAGAACCCGATCTAGCCTATCAAAAGCCGAAATGTAATGCTAGGATTAATACAGTGAATGTATCCTCAAATGAGGGTTACGTTCAAACTCGTAGTAATAACCCACCGAACGTAATCAATTCAACCAAGCCTTCTGATTTGAGATGTTCGAAATGTGATAAACCGAATCATTTTGCGCGTAACTGTTCAGCAAATAGTAAACAATATTGCTATGGTTGTGGACGACCTGATTTTACTGTCCGTACATGCCCTTCATGTTCGGGAAATGGGGGTCGACGCCGCTAGACGACCGAATAGCGCGGTGTCGAAAAAATTCTTCGGTCAATGTTGTAAATAATTCGGATTTTAGTTCTAAAGCTGTTTTAGATTATATTTTAAGTCACGCAGGTCCTGATGAGAGACCGTATCTTAAAGTTTCAATTTTTGGTAATGAGATTCTTGGATTGTTAGATTCGGGTGCTTCGCATACTGTTGTTGGTAGAAAGGGATGGGAGCTGTTGAAAGGTCATTGTAGGCTTACACCAAGTAAAGATAGGACATGTAATGTTGCTGACGGTGCAGAATGTCAAATATTAGGTATAGTTACAGTACCACTTATGCTTCGCGATAGAGTTTGTACTTGTGAGTTATTAGTTGTGCCTTCCGTACCCCATACCTTGATTTTGGGATGCGATTTTTTGCGTAGAATGGGTATTGTAACCGATCTTAGAATTAACGAATGGACCTTCTCGAAAGATCACTTGATCCCGGAAGTTAATGCAATACAGGCTGTAGAACATTTATCTGAAGTTCAGCGAGAACAATTAGATTGTTTTGTCAAAGAAGTTTTTAGTAAAATGGGAAATAAGTTAGGATGCACTCATCTTGTTGAACATGAGATTAAAACCACATCGTCGCCTATTAAGCAGCGATATTATCCTATTTCTCCTGCTCTGCAGAAACAGGTAGATCTTGAGTTAAAGAAAATGTTGGATGAGGGAGTGGTAGAACCTTCGACTTCTGCTTGGTCATCTCCGATAGTAATGATTAAAAAGAAAGATGGTAGTTATCGGTTCTGTGTTGATTATCGCCAACTTAATAAAGTCAGTCAACCTGATGCTTATCCTATTCCATATGTATCAAGTACTTTGGATAAACTTCGTGACGCACATTATCTTACGACTCTTGATATTAAATCCGCATATTGGCAGATACCTGTGGCTGTTTCTTCACGCCCTTTAACAGCGTTTACTGTGCCTAATAGGGGGTTATTTCAATTTCGCCGCCTACCGTTTGGTTTGCATACGGCGCCGGCAACGTGGCAACGCCTAATTGATAGGGTTATTGGTGCTGATTTGGAACCATATGTCTTTACGTATCTTGACGATATTGTAATTTGTACGCCAACTTTCGAAAAACATCTTTCTACTCTTCGTGAGGTTGTGTCTCGGTTATTAGCTGCTGGTCTTACTTTAAGCCAAAATAAATGTCATTTTTGTAAGCCAGAACTTAAGTATCTCGGTTATGTAGTGAATTCACGCGGTTTATTAGTAGACCCAGAAAAAGTAGATGCAATTAATCGTATTCCTACTCCTGTGTCAGTGAAGGAAGTACGTCGTGTAATTGGTATGGCGTCATGGTACCGTCGCTTTGTTCCGAATTTTTCTTCACTTATCGGACCTCTTACATCCTTGCTCCGCAAGAATGCGAAATTTTTCTGGGATAGTAATTGTGAACGAGCCTTCAGTGATATTAAAGAACATTTGATATCTGCTCCGATATTAGCTTGCCCTGATTTTTCTGTACCCTTTGTTATTCAAACGGATGCTTCTGGTTATGGTATTGGTGCCGTACTTACTCAACATCAAGCTGATGGAGAGAAAGTTATATGTTACATTAGTCGGTCGCTTACTAGAAACGAACGAAATTTTAGCACAACAGAGCGTGAATGCCTCGCTGTCCTTTTTGCTATTGAAAAACTTAGACCATATATTGAGGGAACTAAGTTCACGGTAGTAACTGATCATTATAGCTTAAAATGGCTTAATAGTATTAAAGACCCTGTTGGTCGTATCGCGCGATGGGCAGTTCGCCTTCAACAATATGATTTTGACATTATTCATCGAAAAGGTAAAGAACATGTTGTGCCTGACACTTTGTCTCGTGCTGTTCCTGTTATTGATGCTATTAACGTTCAGTTTGGTCCTGCTGGTAATCCATGGTATCATCGTATGTGTCGATTTGTTATTAACAATCCTCGAAAATTTCCCCATTGGAGAGTTAGTGACGGTCAATTGTATAAATATGTTCGAACCGATTATCCAGACTTGGCAGATGATGAAGATCATTGGAAACTGGTTGTTCCACAGACTCAACGCCAAGAAGTTATCAAACAAAATCACGATATTCCGACCGCTGGTCATACGGGTGTTAATAAAACTTTTCATCGTATTGCACAAAGATACTACTGGCCTAAACTTCGTTATGATGTGGCTGCTTATGTTCGCCGTTGCGAAACGTGTCAACGAATTAAACCAGAACAGAGAGCCCCTGCAGGGTATATGGGTGGACATTCATTAATTTCGAAGCCTTGGGAACTAATCTGTTGTGATATTGTAGGTCCTTTACCTCGTTCAGTACGAGGATACGCGTATATATTCGTAGTGGCTGATTGTTTTAGTAAGTTTCCATTAGTGTTTCCGCTCCGTACAGCATCAGCTAAGGTTATCTCACGTATTGTTGAGGAAGACGTATTTTTGATGTTTGGGGTTCCCAAGCGAATAATATGTGATAATGGCGTTCAGTTTCGCAGTCATGAGTTTCAAACTTTAAATCAGAAGTATGGCTGTAAGATTTCGTTTACTGCCAATTATCATCCTCAAGCTAATCCTACGGAACGTATAAACAGAGTGCTGAAAACTATGTTGACAGCTTATGTATCAGATCGTCATCGAGATTGGGATAAATATCTGTCTCATGTAGTTTGTGCTATACGTACCTCAGTTCATGAAGTTACGGGAAAAACTTCATATTTCATTAATTTTGGCAGAGAAATCATATTAAATCACGAACCGGTAGTTGGTGATGGAAATCCGGAAATTCAATTTAATCGGGATAGAGATTTAGATAATCGTTCTATAGTACTCAAGCAACTGTATGCTGATGTTAAACGTCGTTTGGATAAGGCTTATCAAAAGTCAAAAACTCGCTATGACTTTCGTCGACGACCTTTCGAGTTCGTTCCGGATCAAGCAGTGTTGCGTAGACACTATGTGTTATCAGATGCTGCTCGTCAGTTTACTTCCAAGCTTGCTGCAAAATTTATAGGACCGTTTATTATTAATCGAAAGTTTTCACGATGGGTTTATGAACTCAAAGATCCTGACGGAAAAATATTAAAGGGGACTTGGCATGCCAAGGATTTGAAACTTTATGATAACTCTGAGATCAGTTAATGATGTGTGATGTGCATAGGGTGGTTGGATGGGCACCGTAGGGAAGGTCACTTTAGGGAGCATTTTTATCTTGCTTTCCCTCTTGTAAAGTATAGGGTGGTTGGATGGGCACTGTAGGGAAGGTCACTTTAGGGAGCATTTTTATCTTGCTTTCCCTCTTGTAAAGTATAGGGTGGTTGGATGGGCACTGTAGGGAAGGTCACTTTAGGGAGCATTTTTATCTTGCTTTCCCTCCTGTAAAGCATAGGGTGGTTGGAAGGGCACAGTAGGGTAGGTCACTCTTTGGGGAACTTTAATATCTTGTTCTTTCCCCATTTTAAGGTATAGGGTGGTTGGAAGGGCACAGTAGGGTAGGACACTATTTGGGAAACTTTAATATCTTGTTCTTTTCCCTCTTTTGGGTATAACGTATAGGGAGTTCCCTGTTCGGAAATGTTAATGGATGGTTTTCTTTTGATTGTATTGGAAGAGCGTTACGTTATCCTGGTTTTCCTAGGGAGACATAAGGGTAACGAGATTAATCGTTAAAGAAGTACAACTTCTTCGTTTCTTTTAGGTATCCCTTGGAGTTTGGGGATATAGGGTGTTTCCCTACAATACAAAATTTTTAAGATGACCAGTCCTTCATTCTTCGCCTTCTTTTCTTCTTAAAGCTTTGTCTATATTTCTCTCTTGTAATGTAGTGAATGTCGATTTTGTTTTGAATGAACTGTTTACTTAGATGAATGACAATTTGTTTTCTTTTATTTCTCTTTGATCTGGTGCGGATGAAATCTCTGGTGATGAGTGATTGTTGGATGTGGATGAAGATTGGTGGGGATTTTCTTCAGGCCGTTCGGGGCGCTGAAGAATCCCTCCGTCGGAGCGTATGAGAGTTGTGTGGATGTTGGCTTCTGCCTCTCACTTTTCTGGTTTCTTTAACCCTCTTTCACTGGGGTTGCTTTCTCCCCAGGGTTGTCAAAAGAAAGATCCTGGTTATTCTTCGTTTTGGCTTAACTATTTTCGGTCTGACAGTACCTGAAACTGTGTGGAGGTGTGCTTCCGCCTCGGGGGTTTATTGGAAGTTGTCAGGGGGGGGTACGCTGGGGGGATTTGGAGTGATTTTGTGGGGTTCATGGGGGTGGAGCTTCTTCACGACAGGTTGTTACAGGGTTGTTCACCGGCGCAGCATTTACATCCAACAGCGACGAACAATCTTGATCCTTGTCGTGGGGTTGATCTGGTCCTGGGTTCCTCCTGGGGTCATCACCGTCTCTACAGTGTAGTTGCTTGTTTGTGGTGTGGGTACTGGGTTTTTTTTTAGATTAATTGTTAGAGACGTCTTATGACAGACGGTTTAATGACTCTCTAGCGTATATGTATGTATCCTTTTAGGATAAAGTTTTTATTT